>JAQFXP010001827.1:0-17458 GCA_034693685.1 Belba bartosi
GCTAAATCCGGTTTAAATCCAGTTAAATTAACTAAATTTAGTTTAAATCCAGTTTAAATCCAGTTAAATTAAGTAAAGTTTTATCACAAATATATAGGTTTTTTGAGCGTTTTTGACCCCCCCTAGGTTTTTGGCCAAAAATTTGGGGGAAATCCCCACCCTGATCCCCCCTGGATCGGCCGACCTTCTCAATCTCTGATATTTACCCAGATTGGTTTAAATAATTTTGGATTTATATTTATTAATTTTTTCTCTAATTCAAGTCCAAGCAATTTATGATACGATGGAAATTCAATTGTTCTATGCGTTGCCGGCCACCAGTTTTCGTGTACATTAGCAAGGTACTCAATATCACCTTGTTTATACAATATTCGAACTGCTTTAATAAAATCTATTCGTTCCCGTTCTGTCATACATTTCCAATCCTTGCGCACATACATTTTGGCACAGGCTGGTTTAACGGGTTTATATATGGCTTCATTGATAAACTTATTTTGTATATATATTTTCGCATTTTCGACGTCCGCTTCCGTATAGTTCTGAGAATAAGCACAACGTCTGTAGATATTTTCCCAACATTTTGAGTCGCTTTTCACTTTAATAAAAATAAATCAATTTTATTAATTTTAATATTTTGCGCATTTTGTGTTTTGAATATTAATATGTAAAGTATAATTATATTTTTAAAATAAAGTATGTCTATTTTTAAAATAAGTTGTTAAATATATATACTGTATATAATTTATATATATATATATAATAAATACATATATTAAATACCAATAATTTCATGCTTGTTTATACATATTATTTCACTAATATATAATAAATTTATAATCAAATAAACATTTATTAAATTTAAAAATAGCATTTTTAAAATAAAATTTACGATGTTTAAATAATTAAACTTAGTGAAATTTTTGCTCATTAGTAGAATTCAAAACTTGTTTTATTTATGATTTAAGAAACTATTAATTTTTTTAATCAATTGTAATATTTATAATATTTTTTTATTAAATAATTAAATGTTATTAACTTTGTTTATTATTTAGAACTTTATTAGCCAGATGTATTTAATATAAAATATATTTTGTAAAAAATAATTTTTGTTCTAAATTTAATATTAAAAACATGTTAAACAAGAATGTTTAAAAATATATAGATTTATACTAAACTTGATAATTATTTCAATATTATTTTATTTAATTAATTTTTGTGTTTTATATAAATAAAAAATTAATTTAAGTATAAAATCAAATGAATATAAACTTTTAATTAACAAATAATTTATTTTTACTATTATTTTAATAAAGTTTAAAAAAAATTAAAAATTAAAACTTTTTATATAAGCAATCATTAAAAAATACAATTTAACTAGGTTAATTAAATAAATTTGTAAAATTAATTATTTATTACTGTATTATTCAACTCATTTGCGATATAATTTAACTTAATGTTAACAGATTAAATTAATTTTTAATAATATGGTTTCCAAAAGTTGATGCAATTCTGAATGACATTGGGTTTGAATCCATTATTGCCTTTATATTTGTTTCGATGAACTCTAAACCGATTCGAATCCAATTCCATGTAATTCACTATCGGTTCACCATTTTTGTTCTTTGTATAAGTCGGCCAAACACTACCATTAAGGTCAGGAACTTTACTAAAAAATATTTAAAAAAAATGTTAAATAAATTTGATTTTAACCTATTTATTTTATATAAATTAATAAAATATATAAATAGCAATTATAATTTTTTTTTGAAAATAAAAGAAAATAAAAATAAATGTTAACGCGGCAGAATAAAACTAATAATTATATATATTGTTGTTTACTTTACAAAATAAAATTATTTTTAATAATTACCCGCATTTTGCAAACTCAGTCCATATATCCATCATTACTGTGCTCATACGCCTGTCCTCAGAAGTATAGGCTGGCTTAGAAAATGGATAACCGAATACCAAAGGAATGTCATCCCAATGTGTAGTATTGCACCAGGTGCTATTGTAACATAGTGATTTCGTATTAGTATAGGATAAATAATATTGATAAACTGATCCAGTAAATATTGACTGTTTAACTATATTATAACTATATAAAACTGTAGCACAAACTAATCCAAGATCACCAATACTATGAGCAATCACATTTCTGAGCCGATTCCGTTCGGTTAGATTCGAAGCAAAATCCGAATTTTCAAATGTTTTTGTGTATTCTTTGGCTATTAATCGACTGATATTCTGTGGAAATGCCTTAAAAAACAGATTTCGTGTATCGTTTCGGGCAATGCGGACATCAATGATCGAATTGAGCACTTGTGGATCATACCGGCCATATGTAAATTGTGTTGCGTCTAAATATTGAAAAAATCTTGGCCCTTCATGTAAGGTATGTCCGGTAAGAATATTTATATTTGGATTAAAGTTTTGCTTGTTTATAAGTTCTAATGCGTTTTTTGGAATAAACTGTTCGCCAATACAAAGAGCATATTTAAAATTTAAAAAATTATCAGTTTCAGCTTGGCCAATTAATATATTATAACTGGTTTTATTACGAAGACAATTAAAGTCTAAACCAGGACAGCCCATTTGGTTAGCAAATTGTTCCGCATCTTTTTTGCAGCTAGCAACATCTTGCTTAAGAATTAAGTTGGAGCCTAAAATAAATTATAAGTAAAATTAAAAATTTTATAATAAACTAACTTAATATATATAAATTAAATTATATATGTTTCAATCAAATAGCAAACAAATTATCTCTAATAGATATGGAAATATTTATTAATTAAAACGTAATTAATAAGCAGACAGGGGGAATCCTGGCAGGCTGGCGCAGTGGCTTAAGGCGTCCGACTGATGTTAAGTCTAATTTAACAAACAGGTAGTGGGTTCAAACCCCGTCCGAACTAATTATCTCTTGGATTTATCTCTCCCCCCAGCAGGACGTTTTGCTGGCCGCCGAAGGCGGGCGGCAAATGTTTTGGGTTTTTTGCCCAAAATCCAGTTTTAACCCAGTTAATTTAACTAAATTTAGTTTAAATCCGGTTTAAATCCAGGTAAATTAAGCAAAATTTTATCATAAATATATAGGTTTTTTGAGCGTTTTTAGAAAACTCCTCTCCCTGATCCCCCCTAGGTTTTTGGCCAAAATTTTGAGAAAAATTCCTCCCCTGATCACCCCATGGATCGTCCGACCTTCTCGATCTCTGTGGTAAAGTAATGATTCCTGGCCTCACTACTGGTTGTGCAGGAAGAAAGGCTTCGGCCTATGAGTAGTTAGTTAGTTACTTTTTCGCGGACTAAATGCGAGAGGGGGGAGGGGTAAATCTAAATTTTCAAATACGGGGATTTTTGCCTGATCTCCCTCTTCTCGATCCCTGGCATAGAACTATTAATATGGTAATCGTAAAAAACAAAGCTCTACTTTTAAAATTAAGATTTACAGTCAACTATGGGTTTTGGACTTCCTGAGTCTTGTCCTTCTTTAGAAATTATTTTCATTTTTCAATTCCAACTCTAATAGAAGTCAATGCGAGTTAAATCTTAGTTTAATTCATATCTCGGTTGTATCCTTTAATTTTTGGCCCCTATCCCAGGTCTGAAATCCAAAGTTGATTGTAAATCAATACCTGACATCAGTATAGCTTTTCTGAAGTAATTTTGTGTTATATTCGAAACTATATGTGTGGCCACAGAAGCGCTTCCAAAGCTCTGACCGAAGAGTGTTATGTCTTTTGGATTTCCGCCAAAATGTTTGATATACTTATGAACCCATTGCAGAGCCAGTGCCTGATCCCAGAGACCCATATTTCCGGGTGCGTCCGCTGTGTCCGCACATAGAAAGCCGAAAACACCCAAACGATAGTTAATTGTAACCACAACTACATCTCTAAGAGCTAACTGTTCGCCCGGATAGTCACGACTTGAATCAGTCTTATAGGCCCCGCCGTGTATGTAGAACAGAACGGGTAGTAGTGATGACTGGTTAAGGGTTGGGCTGAAGATATTGAGGAATAGACAGTTTTCGGAGGAATCAATAAAATTAATCGGATTTTCGTCGACATCGATAACTGGCGGTTGAAGACAAGACTTTCCATATTTTGTTGCATTGATTAGTCTTTTGTAGGATTGAGTGATTGGTTCGGGTTTTCTGAATCTCAAACCACCCAATGGGGGCACAGCGTATGGAATGCCCTGTTTTGGCCCAAACACTGGTTATATTAATACAACAATTCAGTTAATTTTGATTTAATCACAAATACCTTAAAACTGTTAATTGGTTTAAAGTCTTCACTCGAATCGACTAAACTATTGGTTACTATTTGTTCAGTACATCCCATATAAGATAAGTCTCCGATTCGGACATAAGTATTGCAATCGATTTGTTTCGAATTAATTAATTTAATAAAATAATTCAAAAAAATTAGGCATAAATATAACTTAATAAATAAATAAATTTTTATCATTTTATTTTTTAATTCTTATAAAATTAAAAACAATTTATATTTAAAAAACTTAAAATGATATATAAATTATATAATATAAAATATATATCCGTAATTAAAAATAAACATGTTAAACATGTTTCATATTGTTTATAATTTTTGTTATTTAAACAAGTTTTTAATGAAAAGGTTAGAAATTTTTCAATCATTTTTACTTTATTTTTCCAATGTTATTAATACATAGATAATATTTTATATACAATTCGACAAGAGAAAAGTTATTTTATTCATAATTTGCCAATCACCAAAAGCAATCAATTAATTTTAAAAAATTTTAAAACCAAAATTAAGAATATTTGCTCTATTTTATCATTAAAAAAAACTAAATGTTTGGTTAAAATTGTAGTCATAATTTAAACAATTATAAAATAAATAACTAATGCAAAAAAAACGCCAAACATTTAACTTGAATTTGGCAATGGTATAAGAACACTAACTAAAAAATAACAAAAATTATGACAATATTACAATTAAACCTCATGAAAAAACACTCTATATAAATAATTAATTATGAGATAGCAATATCATCCCAATTAACCCTTGGTACAATTTTCATTTAAATCAAATCAGATTTTTATAACTTTAACTTGATAATTAAACTTGATTTATGCTTAAGCTAGAAATCTATAAACTCGATCTTTTAACAAGTTTTTTATATATTTTTATATAACAAATTGAAACTTTTGTTTTATTTCTTATTTTGTTAACAGAATGTCGTTTAATTAAGAATTTATCATATAAATATATCATTTGTCAATCAAGTTTTCATTGATTAAAGATAAAATATTTAGTTTATATTAATAATTTATAATGGCGTTGGCGGAAGATTAAAAAAAGTGCTCATTTTTAGAAATTATTTAAATTATGATAAAAGCTGATAATATAATAGGAAAATAAGCAAAAAAAATTTTGTAATTAAAACATTTAAAAATACAATATCTTCTTACAGTTTTTAAATTTTAAACTTAATTATCTAACAAACTAAAAGAAATATTTTAATTATTTTTTCACTAACACATACATATATTAAAGTAGAATTAATAATTAAATAAAACGTTTATATAAACAACTTTTTTGTAACAAAAAATAATGATTGAAATATTTAAATGCAAAATTGAAGATATTGGCCTCGAGTTTTGCAAACTTTTTTTTTATTAAATAATAAAATTTATAGTTTTTAATAAAAATCATAAAACAAAAGTTGCAAAACTCGATGCCAATATCTCCAATTTTGCATTTGAATATTTCAATCATTATTTCCTATCAAAAAATATATGTTTATAAAAATATGTTAGCGAATTATTAATTTTGCTTTAATATATGTATATAATAGTAAAAAAATAATTAAAATATCTTTTTAAGTTTGTCTGCAAATTAAGTTTAAAATTTAAAAACTGTAAGAATATTTTTAAATGCGTATAACTTTTTTAATGTTTCAATTACAAAATTTTTTTGTGCATTTCCCTATTATATCCTATGCTTTTATCATGATTTAAATAAATTTTAAAAAATTAGCACTTTTTTCAATCTTCCGCCAACTCCTTTACGAAAAATTGTTTAGGGATTGCTTTGTGTCAAAACATAAAATATGAATCAAAATGAGTTCATATATTTAAAATATTTTGCTATTGATCGAAAACCAAACTATAATTACAAGCATAGTTAATAATTACATAATATAACATAATTGTTTTAACTTAAATAACCAACAGAAAACTTTAAATAGTTTAAGAGGTTTAGTCAGAAATCGAGATGGTTGAACAATGCAGAGGGAATCAGAGGGGGGGGGGGAAAGGGTTCGGCGGCCGGCAAAAAATCGAAGGGTTAATTTTTCTCAGGGCAACTTCCCTTAAATGCCAGGGAATTTTTGCTGATCTCTGGAATTAGTTAAGAGTTTTGAAGGCTTTTCTGTAATCACAGAAGGATAAAGACTATCCAAAATAGAAGTCGAATTTTCCCCCTTTTTATATATATTTTCTATATCTCTAATGCGTATACGTAATCTGCGTATGAACTCAATTGGCAGTCTCTACTAAAACTCTGGACTTGCTATAGCTTGACCTGAGTTACGGCCATTTATTGGTATCATAATATTGAAAAGTGATCGGTACTGAACGGACAGTATTCTGGACGTTAAGCCTCACTGCCAGACCAGCTTTCAACTATTCATTTGTATTTTCTGAACTTAAATTGTATTTTGAGTTATTTATAGTCAAATTAGTATTAAGCCATTATTAGAGACCCAAATCTAACATGACTTTGATTTAAACTACTCATATACTATATACACAGAGATGATTCAATCTCATAGTTCAAAAGAGTTAATTAACATTTTATATCAATTGCTAAGCATGTAAAAACAATATATCTGCAGTGACCACTGGTAATTAACTCATTTGAACTATGAAATGTACCCATCTCTGTATATACATCATAATCATATACCAAAACGTGCTGCGTAAAAATAATAAATCTAGATAAATCTTGAACTCAAATTGTGCATGACAATATACGTATCATATGATATATAGAGTGAATAACTAGCACAACCTTAGATAAATTTACGATTAAATATTAATCAAATATTTTTAGTTAAAACGTTAGTTTGAAAGCGTTTTCAAAAATCATTTCACTTTTCAAATATATAATATTAAAACAATTAATTAAATTCTAAATTTATTAAATTAGTTAACAATGTCGTCAACCCTAGTCTATAAAACGAGAGTAATCTTCAAAATTCCTAATTTCGGTCATTTAAACGGAATAATAAAAAGCGATTTATTTAAACTGGAATCAAATGAATGGCAAATACAGAGCGACTGCCGAATACATCCAAACTATTGGCCAAACGTTTACTTGAATTTAGTTATCGTTAAAAATAAGAATAACAACAATAATAACAATAATAATAATGCAATTTATCCATCAATGGAATACAAGGCGTTTGTGATTGACTGCGATTACAATGAGACCAATGCTATGGTTAAGGAAAGACATTCCTCTCCAATGGGTTTTGTCTACTTTATCTCAAGACATACATTGAATTCGCAAAAAGATAAGTTTTTGCCTAATAATGAGTTAACTATTGGGTTCGATATTATGATTTATATACCGATTAATAAAAATATTTCTTTGAGTACTGAAGACGAAAATGAGTTTAATGTCAAAGAATTGTCGGATTTTAAGATAATTTGCGGTAAAACTGAGTTTTTCGTTAAGAAAGAGGTTTTGAGTTTGAGTTCAGAAGTGTTTAAAACAATGTTTTCGAATGATATGATTGAAAGTCAAACCAATGAAGTGTTCGTCGAAGACATCGAACCCCTAATTATGGAACGGTTTCTCAAATATTTGTATTTCAAAAAATTGGATCAATTGGAAGAAATGGCCGAAGAATTGATTTATGTAAGCGATAAGTATGGAGTTCTCAATCTGAAGAATATTTCTGCAATTCTGTTGATTTCATCGATTAATCCGAAAAATGCGTTAAAATTATTGAAAACTTTCGACAAATACTTTATCGAAGAACTGACACAAAAGACATTGGAATATATGGCAAAAAATATGAAACAGATTATCCATAAATCACCTGAAGATTGGAGGGATTTAATGAAAACTAATCCGGAATTAATTAATCAAATTCTGATTCAAATGAGTGACCGCTTGTCTGGCGTTAGGACCGAATCGGAAATAAGTTCATTTACTTATCATTATTATAAAGCAAATCAATAATTATTTTGTTTTTTTTTCTAATTAATTTAATAAACAAATAAAATAATTAATCTAATGTTCAATTAAGCAAATTGTAAAAACTTTAGATAAATAATTTTTTTGTATGACATTTATTCAATTGTATTAATTGTTATAATTATTAACATTTATTTCTAAATTCTAAGATTAAAAATAAATTTTGCTTTAATTTAATTAATCTTACTTTTGCTTTATTAAACAATAATTTAAAGTACGAAATGAGTAAGTTAATATTAAAATCTAATTAAAAATTTCTTATTTTTGTAATTTTTTTCAAATTAGTCAAATCTCATTAATTATTAAAAATTATTTTAATTTATATTATTAACAAATTAATTAGTAAACAGTTTTCTTATTAAGTGAACCTATGGTGGCAATTAATTTTTAAAAAAAACATTTAGTAAACTATAATTTTGTATTTATTGCTTTAATAATTTATTAAGTTGATCAAGTTTATCAAGATTACTAGTTTAAAAAATTATTTTTGTTTATTAATATGAACCGAATAATTTTTATAATTTGCAATTTATCTCAATTTTGTAATAGAGAAAAATATTTGTTTTATTGAAGGTTTGTGATTTAGCATGTTTAGCTTACAATGAAGTTTGGTTTTATTATAATAAGCAGAGAGGCCTTTTTAAAAATATATTTAAACGATCAAATAAGTATTTTTGCTTGTATACTTTTTAACTATTAACTTTAGATCAAATTTATACCGAAAATAAAATTAAACTCATTTTCAATTAACTTTACATTAATTACTTTTTGAACTTGTGTATTAGCAAAATAATTTCTATTGTTTTTATATTAAAATTAATTAAATTGAAACTAAATTCAAATTTTAATTTAAATCATGATCGCTTTAATGTGTCATTATTGTCAAAGTCCAATGTGTTAAAGATAACAAATAAAAACTTTACTCATTAATACAAATATTAATTTTAAACTTTTAAATATAAATATACAGTAGAAAACTTTAGTTTTTTCAAGGTTAAATAGGCTTCTACCATTTTTTCAGGACTTCTCTAATAATAAATGATAAATTAATTTGATGATTAATGCTCTTAAATGTACTGTTCATGAAATTCGAAAGTAATGTTGAATTTTGATATTAAATAAAATTTTATTTGCAGGATAGCTTGTATATTTTTAATGATTAAATAATAATTTATATTAATATTCAACTTGAAATAAGTAAAACGTATTCTTTTAAAATCTGTGTTTATAAATAATAATATTTTGACTTTGTTTATATATTTATATTAGTGAACGAGTCAACCGATTGCGACATAATTTTTCTAAAGTTGAAATCAAACGATACTCTCATACATATCATATGAATCAGAGGTTATAATGTAAAAATAATTTTTGAGTTAAACTTTAAGACAGTTATTAGATTGAATTGAGAGGAAGAGGGAAAGGGAGGCAAAGCGAAGGAGAGGGAGGGAGAGGGATGGTTTAATGGGCCATTTTTCCTAGTATCAAATATTTTGATTTAAAACCAAATTTTAAAATAAAGATTAAATTTATTGACTTTAAGTTTGAAATAAATTTATTAAAATTTACTAAAATATAATGAGCAAGTACTGATTCTTAAAAGTTTTTAAATCAAACTTTTGTAATTTTGTAATAATATACTTTTGTAATTTTTACATTTAAAACTTGAATATGAAAATAATTTTGATTTTGTTTAGAATTTAAGTTTAAAAATAATATTACTTTTAAATAGCAAAATTCAACATTACTTTCGAATTTCAGGAACAGTATGACATTAATGTATTAATAGTTTTGGTGATTCATTATTTTGTCTTAGAAAAATATTTATTTAAAAGTTTAAAACGATTTTATTAAAAAATAACTATTTATTAAACGTACAAAAATAGTTTATCTGCATAAATCTAAGTATTATCTCTTAGGTTAATGTAGATAGGCATTTTTTATTTGTTAACTAACGAGTAAAAGTAAGCAACAAATATTATGAACCATGAACAAATCTATCTATGGTTTAGATTTATAATTTATTTAAACTATCGACTAACTTTAAACCACACAAAAGAATTTTATTAACTTGCTTGAAATTCAATTTAAATCTAAATAAAATTTGACTGTATTAAAACATATATGAATTTTTGTTTAAACTATTAAAAATAAATCAATAAATAAATTGTTTCTGAGCAATTTAACCTAAACTCAAATTTAACACTTAATGCGCAAATGCAGACATGATTCTATTTTGATAAAAACGACATGCAGATTAAAATCTAATTGCCAACTTTTCATTTAAATAAACACGTTTCTAAGGAATAGTATAATTTTATTTTAAATTTAAAAGTAGATGCTATACAAAAATGGCAAATATATTAATTTTTAAAACAAATATATTGTTTGAAATCAATAATATAAGTCAAATAAATCAATCGATTAAAAGTGAAATTTTCAAAATTGATTCCAATGAGTGGCGATTTGATGTATTTCACTATAATTCTGGTCCAATTCGCAGATTTCATGCAAACCATTATAATGGGAATAATAATTTGGTTAACGCAGATCTTAACATTAAATTGGTTTTAGACCAAAACGACGCAAATATTCTTGAAGTCAGATATAAGGCGTTTATCATTGACTGCGACTATAATGAGGTAAATGTGTTGACTATTGACAGACATTACTCGACATTCGGTTTAGTCTATCATATCTCGAAAGAGGATCTAATGGCCAAAAGAAATCAGTTATTGCCTAACAATCGGTTGACAATTGGTTTTGAATTAACTGTTTATAAAAGTAGTGATCAATTGATTCAAATGAAGAAGTCGTTTAACAAACAAACAATTAATGATTTTAAGATAATTTGTGGACAAAAAGAATTTTTTGCTCCAAAAGAACTCTTGAGTTCCCGTTCAGAGGTATTTAAAATTATGATTGAAAGTCAAACTAATGAAGTGGTCGTCGATGACATTGATTCCGATGTTATGACAGAATTTCTCAATTTGTTATATTACGAACATTCGGATCAAATGGAAGTACTCTCTGAAGAACTGCTTTATATTTGCAATAAGTATGAAGTTCTCGATTTGAAGATGATTTTCGCGAATATATTGTTTTTTACTATTACTCCGGATAATGCAATAAAATTGTTCAATATTTTTAATAAATATAAATTAAAAACCTTTCAAATAAAAGCGATTAAATTTATGGCTAAAAATATAAAACAAATTATTGACAAATCATCTAAAGATTGGATGGAATTAATGAAAACAAATCCGGAAGTAATTAATCAAATTCTGAGTCAACTAAGTGACCGATTGTCTAATTTTAAGACACAATTGGAAGTCAATTCATTTACTTATTTTAATTATTGATTTGTTGTATAATTATTTTGCTTTACTGTATTCTAATCAATTTTCTGACACAAATTTAAATAAAAACAAAATTAATGTTTAATTAAACAAATTGTAATAAATGATCTAGTAAAAAGAATTTGGATTAATAATTTATCTTTTGTATGACATTTACTCAATTGTATTAATTTTGATAATTATTAGTAATTATTTCTAAATTGTAATTATAATATTAAAAATAAAAATTTATCTTTAATTAAATTATTCTTAAAAAATGATTTAAAGTAAAAAAATTTAGTGAGTTAATATAATTAACGCAATTAAACTCTAAACAAAATTTTTCTATGACTGAGAGTTATTTATCAAATGAGTAAAATATTTTTAATTTTTAAAATTTTATTACTTAATATTATTATCAAATTAATTAATCAACACTTCTCTCACTCAGTGCATGACCTATAGTGGAAATTAGTAAAAAACATTTTGTGATGTATAATTGTATTTTTATTACTTTACCAATTTGTTACCTTGCACAAATTTATTAAGAGCAGTTTTTATTAATTTGCATCCAATAAGTTTTTTTTAAATAAATAACTTGCAAGTTATTTTGAATTTGTAATAAAAACATTTGTTCTATTGGGGTATGGGAATTTAAAATTTAACATTACAATGAAGTTAAGTTTTCTAATAAAGAGTAATAATTAATTTGATGACAAATGCGTAAGTTAGATAATAATGTAGCTTTAGATTAAAAATTATAATTTTTTTATCTGTTGATAAATGTCAACCACAAAATAGAGTTTTATTAACTTAACTTGCTTAACAATTTAAATCAAAGTTGTGCTTAAGATAAGAAATTGAAATAGTTTTTAACATTTATACAATTTTTATTGCACAGGTACTGTACCAATGGTTTTACATGTTTAGTAAACCGTTAAAATGTTAATCAACTCTTTTGGACTATGAGATGTGTCCACATTTACTTTAAATTTAAAATTTTACACTTTTAAGAATTATTAAATAGTTTTTAAATTAAACTAAATAAGAAACTGAGTAACTCAAGAACTAAATCAACAATTCAGATCATACTAAATACAATTCATTATTTTGTAATCAAATGATATATTAGACAACCTGTTGGTCGATATGAGGTAAGTATAACTCCTACACAAGTGATTACCGATTCCGACAATTCTATTATAATCATGTCTTTCGGATCTAATTAAACCAAAAATACTAATAAATTGCTGAATTAAAACATATTTTAAATAAGCATTTATTTTTATACAAAAATATCAAATTAACCAGTAAAAAATTAATGTATTTCACAAATGTTTACATATATAATTTTTTTAATTTTTAATAAATATTTTTTTTATAATAATTAAACTAGTTTATTCAAATTTTTAAATATAATTTTCTAGTACGCAAGATTACATTTTATCAGTTTTATCAATGTTAAAAATATTAGTATATTATCTAGATAAAATACAATTTAAAAATTAATCAAACATAATTTGACATAAACAGCTTACCTGGTTTACATCCTGGTCTAAACTGTTGTAAAAAAGTTATAAAAATTTTAAAATAACTTTTTAATTAAAAAAAATTTATTTTACAAATAATAATTTAACAAATAAACAAAACAATTAATTAATTAAATAAATAAATAAATTTAAATAAACATTATAAAATATCTAAAGTTATAAAACAATAAATTCAAAAACAATTTATTTTGAGTGACTATGAATCCAGCTTCTGTATTTACTAACTCGAGTATAAACACCAGGAGTGTAAGGAACGGCACATTTTTCGCCAAACGAAACAATTCCAATTAGTCGCCAGCCACTTTTATCATGGTGCATTAGTGGTCCGCCCGAATCACCTTGGCAGGCATCCTTGCGCGCACCACTTGGATCTCCTGCGCAGATCATACCTATCAATAATATAAAATAATAAAATATAGTAAAATATAATTGTTAAGTTAACCAAAGCTTTATAGTTTTAAATTTTTTCAATATTAGTCATATATATTATTTTGTTATTATTTATTATGTCACTGAAAAGTACAGTAAATAGCAAATGTCTAGTTTTCAACTCAAAACATAGAAAAAGTAGTTGCCAATTTTTTAAACTCGATAAAATTATTTTGTTTATATTTTGCCTTTAAGCTAATTCTGGTTCTATTTGTGCAAAATAAGATTTCTAAAAGCAATTACATAATAATATACAAACGAATCGTATTTCATATCAATTAGAAAGCAATAAAAATCTATTTAATACTAAATTCAAAACATTATAATCAAAATCATACCACTAGTGATATGAAAGTCTTTGATGGCTGAATCGCATTTGTGATGATCCCATACCCTAAGACTCACTTTTCTCAACCGCTTACTCGCTTTGCCGCCATAACTGGTACTGCCATAACCAGCAACCGTAGCCGACCGGCCCATGCTATCGCTACTACTGCCCGGCAACAGAATCGGTTTAATGTGTTTACTATAACTGACCTTAGATTTCAATTTAATAATTGCAATGTCGTTAAGCGGGTATTTATAGCCCGAGTGCACCCGAATTGAGCTGACATAATAGTCGTGCGCACCGGACCTTCTTTTTCCGCCGACGCTATCAGCACCCAAGCGCACCCGAAGATTGCTAGCTTTCTCTTTTGACACACAGTGACCAGCGGTTACAATAGTGTTTCGATTTATTAATGATCCGCCACAAAATGGCCTGGATTTTGACTTGCGCATTATTGCTGCCATCCACGGCCATTTGCTGGTTGAGGTTGAGCTGCCCCCGACTATGCGCTCGTCCGATGGGTTTAGGATTTCGTTGAGAACGCCATCGATTGTTGAGTCGTCTTTTGCTGGAATTGTTTGAATGAGGTCTTCGTCTTCATCCGGTAGAACTGGCTCTTGAATTGTGAATGGTTTGAATGTATTGTTGAATATAGCTGGCATGTTTTGCATTGGCAATGGCTCAAATTTAACTGGCACGATTACTGGATTTGCTTTGATTATAGTTACATGTTTGTGTTTGCGGCAATTTGTTTTGTTAATTACTATTATTAAAATTATTATTATATTTATTATATATTTGTTGATTAATATTTTCATATTTTTCTATGTAATAAATATTTGAAACTAAAATATTAATTACATAAAACAATAATTTCAACAATGTAAAATTCTGGTATTTAATAAATATTTAGAAGATTTCTTATTAGTTCAGTAGAACTAGAACATTCAAGTGTTTGAGAAAAAATCTGTCATGCTATTTAAAAAGTAGATCAAAATCTAGCAAATAATTTAATATTTCAAACTTTATTCTAATTTTAACATCATTTTTATTACAAACAATTAACTTTAAAAATAGACTTAATTTTTGTTCTTTTGACCTTGTTTAATCTTGAATATATTTTAATTTAATAAATAGCAAAAATAATAATCTATCATAATGTTAATATTATTTTGAGAAATTTATAATATCAAAATTTTTCTATCTATGGTTTTTCGATTTATTTTTGTTTCTAATCAAGTTAATTTGTAACTAATAACATTAAATTAAACTAAAATCATAAACAAGATAACAATTCCATACAATAGTAATCTAAAATGTTTTGTTATTTGTACTTAATTATTTGAATTGAATTGATTATGTTGACACTCAAATATTTACTATTAAATATAGACAAACCTGATATTCACGTGAATAAAGTTAATAATTTAATACTAAATTTTAACATTGCTATAAATTGTACTCAAAAGTCATATAAAATATATAAATGAAAATATACTACATTTATACTAAATCTGATATAAGTACAAATCTAAATATAGTTTAATTATTAATTAAATACATAATATAAACTATTTTAGATATCAATTATCACATGATATAAAATAAACAAAAATTAACGGTTAAGTACAAAAAGTCCAGAAAAGTATATATAAAAAGTTTAAAAGAAAAAATTAATCATTAAAGTTAAAATAAAAATAAAATGATTAAAAAGTTAACAATTCTTATGGCGCCATTGGGTGCAGTGGGACATGTGAACGCGTGTATAGGTTTGGCCGAAAGTCTTAGAGATCGCGGACACAAAATCGTGTTTATAGTCGAACAGTCATATAAAGGACAGTTAGTTCGCTATGGGTTTGTTGAGGCAGTGCTCAAGAATGTGGAGAACGAAGAGTCGGACAAAATCGAGAAGTCAACAGTTGAGCATGCTGCTGATACAATGCTAACTTCGGGTCTATTGTCAGGTATTTCACCGCTCGAGAAGATGAAAGTAATGGAGATAAGAGATATGGTTTCAGGTTTAGTCACTAAGACTATTGCTATTGAGCCACAAATTAAGGCAATTATTGCCGAACATAAACCCGACCTCTATATAGTCGACAACTTTGTCGGCTCGCCGTCACTCATATACTCGTCTAAGCCCTGGGTTTATATATTCAGTGGTAATCCGTTATTTGTGGTCGATGACGAACGAACTCCTCCGGGCTATTCAGGTCAGTTTAATAAATAATCATGTATATATTTTATAAATTTATTTTAATAAATAATTAATATTTTAAAACTAGGTCTTCCCTCAAATGGAGATAAGTCTGAGTGGAAAAGGTTCAGAGAATTAGCGCCGAATTTGTCGAAGAAAGCGAGTATCAAATACAATGAATGGTTGATCCAAAACGGCTTTCCCGCCATTCCCGGTCACAAATGTATACCAGAGTCGTCTCATCTTAATCTCTACGGATATCCAAAACAACTCGATTACACAGATCTTCGACCGAATCCCGAGAAGTGGTTTAGAGTCGACTCATTCATGAGAAGAGGTGAAGAAGAGTTCAAACTTCCGGAACAGTTGACTAAACAAATGAAAACTAACGACAAATTAATTTACGTCTCATTGGGTTCTATGGGTTCTATTGACGTCGAGTTAATGAAACGATTAGTGAATATATTGTCGAAATCTGAGCACAAATTCATTATCTCTAAGGGTCTGAACGGCGATAGCTATGAACTGCCGTCCAATATGTGGGGCCAGAAGTCCGTTCCCCAAACCCGAGTCCTGCCATTCGTAGATTTGGTGGTAACTCACGGCGGGAACAATACAGTGACGGAAACCATGAGTTTCGGTAAACCAATGATTATAATGCCGTTATTCTCCGATCAGTTCGATAACGCCCAGAGAGTGGAGGAAAAGGGTTTCGGTGTTCGACTCAACCCATACGGCTGTTCCGAATCTGATTTACTGAATGTCATCAAAAAGCTATTAAATGACAACGACTTGAAGGAGAGGTTATCCGTCGTTTCCGAACGAATGTTAAACTCTAAAAGTCATACAAAAGCCGCGAAACTCATCGAAAGTCTCGTCGAATAAATTTCTATATAATTAGAAATTTAATCCATCATTGTCATATATATCTGGCAACTTTTTTTTTACAAACAGCAATTTATAATTTAAAATATTTAACTTTTAAGTTTTTACGTTTCTAATTATTTCATCTATTCTATTTATAAAGCATATCAAAAACAAAATTTACATTTACTTTAATTAGAATAATGTAACATGAATAAACCTAACTATAACTATAATTTATTCAGATTTATTTTTGTTAATTATATTTATAAAATTTTCAAATAATTAATTTAGTATTTAAATTATTTATTAAAATAAAAAATATTAATTAAAAAAAGGTTTTATTTAAAATAATAAATGTATTTAAAGTGCTCTTAAAAATAATATTTTTTATAAATTAAATATTTTAAAAAGTATTTTATATTTTGTTTAAAAATAAGTTAATTTTTAGACCAAATGTTAATTATAATCGAATGAGTGATTAGTTTTTGGTTTTG
>JAQFXP010001828.1:0-17454 GCA_034693685.1 Belba bartosi
TTTCAATGAAAACTCAATTGTAGTTTTTATATAATTTAGGTTTTAATTTCGTCTGGTTAGAATTAAAACACACTATATACTGTATTATACTGTATCGGTATTAAATAAGAATACATTAGAAATATGTTTGAAATGATATTTTGAGCTATTTATGCAAAACTGTTTGAAGAGATCGGTTTCATTCATTTACTCATTGTTTCATAAGATTAGATAACTTACGTCATTACAACATATTATATACTGTATATTGTAATGATATATAATTCATACAAAATATATTTGCTTTTAAAACTTTTGATAAATTTTTGATATAACAAAAAATAATAATAAATACTGTATATTTATTATTACATATTAATAAGTTATTATATAATAATACTGTACTATAATAAAAGCTATAGCAAAAACTAGATATAATGAATGTTTTAACCAAGCAATTTTATATTAATAAATTACTATTGTGTTAAATGAAGTTGTTTTTTAAGTTTAAAAATTAGAGTTAGTAAATTGTAATTTAAATTGCTTTCTGTCCAATATTAATTTCTATTGCTGTAAAAGTCTTATTTGAATGGTTTTTATTGTATTCACTTTTATTATTAAAAGTCATAATACAATTTAATTCAATAATACATTTGCTTAAAACATATTCTTTTAATGACATTGAATCGATTGAACAGTTATTGATTTTATTGTTCAATCAATAGAGGTTTTAAATTAAATTTACTCAAACTAATTTAACCAAGATACATTATAATTTATAAAGGAACGTAATATTTGAAAATGTATTACAATTTAATAATATTTGTGTAGAATTTTTTAATTTTTTTCAAAGATTACGTTCAATAATAGGCATCAAAAGCAAAATTCAAACTCTAAACCAGTCGTCAAACACAAAACATGGCTTAGATCTTAAAACAGTAATAATGTTAACATTGTCTTCATTTGACTTTCGGTTTTAAATGTTCTTTATATAGATTTAATTATATAGATGCAAAAATACTTTTTATTTTTATTAATTTATTGATTTAGATATATTTTGAATGCAAATCACAAAGATATGCAAAAATTAATTAAATAAAATTTTAATTATTAAAGAAATTTAAAAACATTTTAGATGTAAAGACCCATAAAAACATTGAGCTTAACGTTGAATCATATAATGTTAATACAAATATCGTTAATAGCATTACGTTATTGAAATTGATATCATTCTAATGCAAACGATTTGATTGAATCAGTATTTAATCAAATGTTTATTAAATTTGTTTACGTTTTTGTTGTTATTGTTGTTAATATGTGACTCAAGTATACGATCGCTAACCATTGATATGTTTTATCGACATATTTATAATTATTATTTAATTTACAATCAATTGCTTTAATTAAATTTAACACAAATGTTGACAAAATGATTAAATTGAGTTCACATTTAACCAATCAATTCCTCAATTGATGGACAATGAGATGAGTGGACCACAAGTGCGGGTCAGACAGACTAAGGATGACTGTCCGCCACAATCACAACCACAACAACAATCAACTAAAGCAGAGACAACACAGGCGTCAGAAGCCATGAAAACCACAACTAATCTGATCCGAAGTCCTAACGCAAACCCAAATTCAAATCCCAATCCAAACTCAAACCCAAACCCAAACCCAAAACCCAATAGTAATACATCCAATATCTCAGCGATTGTGTCTCAGAATCAAAGTTTTTATAACAATTCGCTGTCAATACGACAGGAGATCCAGCGCTTCGAGTCAGTCCATCCATCCATTTATGCCATTTATGATCTCTTAGACCTCATCACTGATCCACTTCTGGCGCAACAAATACGAGAACACGTCGTCTGTATTGAAGGCAAGTCTTGAATCAATCAATTCAATCGTTTTGTTTTGTTTTGCTTTTCTGTTAATACAAAAACAGATGTTTTCGACGAATCTATTAATTATATAATAATTATTGATTTTGCAATCAATGCTCAAAATGTAATGACTTTTCGGCGAATAAATGCCTTTTCCGGTCATTTAATCGAAATTAAAATATTTTTAACGCTTTTATTAAATTTTTAATCAATGTTTGATTTGAAAGCAGATGACAAACAGACTATTAGTTTGAAATTCATTTCAAATAAATGTTTGCTTTTTCTAAACATCTGTTTTCTATCGATTAGTTTTTGTTAGATATTTTAGTTTTCTAAACGAATTGAGAATTTTTTACATTAATATAATTGCGATTATATTTAAATGAGTTTTTTGAGAAATGATTTACAAAACAATTAATGCATTTATTCTCTAATATTCATTGACAATAATCTTCATTGGTTTTGAAGAATTTAGACATTAATTAGACATAATTTTCTAATTAATGAAAACAAATTCTGTTTATCTTTCATTCAATTAATTAATGGCTTTTTTGGTATTGATTGTTGACTCAAATATCGATTGATGTTTGGCTTGTGTTGTTGAGTCAGTCTTTGCCATAATTACAATCAAATGAGTCATATATTCTAATTGTCAACTAATGGTTATTTTTCTCATCTTATATTCGCGCAGTTCTAACCATTATTCCTGTTTTTGTCGTTTGTTTTCTTCACTTAATGTCTATTAAATAACCATTTCTTTCGATGTTATGGTTTATGGGTTAAGAAAAAAGACTTCAATTATCATTAAATTAGGTCTTTTTGGCAATTATTTAGCGAAAGGAAACCCAAATTTGAGAGTCATTCGAGTTATTCAGCTTTTGATTTATAGCTTATATTTTCGTTTGTTTTCTGTTTTGATTGTTTGCAAAAACGAATTAATTAAATGACTCAACAATTGGTTAAAATATTAGTTTTTATAGAGTGTATAGAATTGAAACGAATATAATCGATATATTTTAATATTGTAATGTATATTAACAGCCATATCGAACTACTGTATCATGTACATATATTGTATAGGTATTAGCAATCACATTTCTTCATTCACCACACTTTTATTATCTGTATTTTCTGTTTGTATTTCTTGATTAATATGCACTTAAAGTATATATTTATATAATTAGTTTAATTCAAATATTTGTTCAGATATTTAAAGGTAGATAAGAATCCAGAATCGAATGAATTAAATGCTGTCAATAATAGTAATCAATACGTATTCCAGTCTTTGTTGTTCTAATCTAATAATTGCCTCAATTTGCCAACAATTCAATTCTAATCAAACATTTCATCTTAATATACATCAATTAATTGAAGTGAAAAATGAATATTATATTTAAATAGTGATTTCAGATTAAAGGAATTTCGGAATCAATTAGAGTAATCAAAACCTACAGAATTCCACAATAACTCAATTAAAGCAATTGAGCCACAAATATGTGTTTGAACTAAAGTTTATTTTGTTTTGTTTTGATATCATTTCTTAACCTTAGGTGCATTGATTGAATGACTAAATTAATGCAAATTTAAACATGCCTCATCAATTATTACAAGTTAATTCAAATATTATTTATTTTTTGTTAATTGTTTATAAATTGAATTGAATGTCAATATCTGTCTTCTATTTTTAAAAAACAATACATTATTTGTGAGAATCAATAGGAATGTGTATTTTTATCGGTCATTACTCATTAGAGTTATCTTTGAACTCTATATTTGAATCAGTGTATTCATTATAATTATTTATTTTTTTGAAAATGTCTCGAATAAGGATTGAAAAACAGCAAATGAATTGATGTTAACTTTTATGTCATTTAACTCTTATCCGTAAATATCTCTTAACACGCTTTCAAAGAACTTATAATTAAATAAACTAAATATAAAAAGTTGTTTTGCAAACCACTTATGGCAATAATTTAGTTTGTCTTTTCAATAACAAGAGTTTGTCTTAACTAAAATTTTGCAAAGTTTCAATCTAGCCAAAACTTAATTACCGACAAAAGTTTGTCAAATTGTTCTTCGATTTAAAGATCTATTTATATTAATATTAAGTTATGTTTGAATAGAATTGAGGAAGGCTCAATTCTTAATTTTGATGCTTTTGCGCTATTTTATAATCGATATATTAGATGGATATTAACATCTTTAATAAACTTTCTAATTATTTATATTTTGTTTGTTTGCTTTTTATTGATTTTTTATATAATATAAAATTTGAAATTAAGAAGTTATTCTTTATATAAGTTTTTAACAGTTGAACAAATAAGTTAGTTAACCAGGTTAAATATAAACATTAAACATAGGTGCTGATTTGTTGTATGTTTTATATCAATCAATTTGAGTATACGAATGAATGTATGTCAACATTTTATTCCATAATTATATATT
Organism: Belba bartosi; assembly: GCA_034693685.1. Taxonomy (NCBI): domain Eukaryota; kingdom Metazoa; phylum Arthropoda; class Arachnida; order Sarcoptiformes; family Damaeidae; genus Belba; species Belba bartosi. Next base: position 4,311 of record JAQFXP010001828.1, read on the forward strand.
TGTCAAAATTCGAACTGAATAATAATTACTTTATTTATTTAGAATGACTTTAAATAATTTTGTTTTATTAATAAGAACTTTAAAGTCTATTAAAATAAGATTTCGGTTTTTTAAATCAAAATCATATTTATTTTGTTGAAACTTTGAATTCAGACTAAATTTTAATTATTGTAAATCAATCAAAATTAAAATCGTAATAAATATTTGAAAAATGCAACATCTCAATAAGTTATACATTATATTTTATATTTTAATATATAATGTGTATGTAATCTTTGTATGACTTATTGAGATGTTGCATTTTTCAAATATTTATTTGCCATTCCTTAATAAACTAATTTTAAAACAATTATTTTTGATTGTCGTTTTGTCTCATATGTTATTAAACTCTTATTTACTAATATAGTAAAACTCTTTTACTTCTCTTCCAATTATTTCTTACTTAATCTAAAATTTAAAAAACTTTTTTCGAATGCATTTCAATTTTGAATCGCTTCGAGTCTTCTAACTTGAATTAATATCTCTAAATATATACTTAATTTCTAAATTTAAACTATTCTAGCATTAACTGTGAGAATAAAATTTTATATAATTTATTTTTTAATGTTTGATTTGATCATTATTTAGTTGGCTTAAATTTATTGCATTTTTTGCTTGATAAAATTTACAAATTTAGATAAGATGTAATGTGTATTTTATACACACTTGTATATAATTAATATATGAATAAAAATGATTTATAAAAACACTGAATTAGGTTTGAATTGAATTGATTAGATGATAGGCTAATTAGTAATTATTGCTTTGACATAAAATACAACTTTATATTACATTATTTAACTTAATTTACGCTTATTATGCATTCAAAGTACTAATCATTAAGATATTTGTTGGCGAATAGATTGAGTTAATTATTTTCATGCGTTTTGTTAACTTTTGTCCGAAAAGTGATAATGTGTTCAAATTGTTTATTATGGCAATTAATTATACTTTTACATTTTTTTGTTTAGAATTAATGTTTGCTTTATACAGTATTTTTACCGGGTTATAAGAATGTAGAATAAGCACAAATTTGACCATGGCATTTTTTGACAATATATATAAATATTTATAAGTAGTAAACTTTTAGTTATTGTTGAGTTTTTTCAATTTAATTTCGTTCGTTTCTTTAAGCAACTGTTTTAGGAATTAGTGTCAGAATTGAATAATATTTAAATTTAGTTGAAATTAACATTGAATTGTATATATTTGCATAGTAAGAATGGAAATTCAATCTCATTTTCTTTAACAGCAAACATCTGTTCGGTAGTGAAAACCCGAGAATTGACAGTATGTTTCATTTCACGTCTTTTATAATATTTTGTTTTTATTTAAATATGTTTTAATCAAGATGTTTCTAGCATTTACGGAAAAATGATGATATAAATTGTTTATATAATAGCTTTAGAATTTTCGAAATATATATATACCTTATACTATAAACATGGGCAAATGGACTATTTGATGACCAATAATTTCAAAACACTATTTTCAGTTCTAAAGCGCATAAACATTATATATTAAAATTTCATTTATATATTTAGTTATAATTTCAAATAAGTAAGAATTACCAGTAATACAATGTTTATCAATTGTAATTCTCACTTTATTTAAGTTATAACTAAGTAAATTAAATCAAAATTAGTCCAATTATCTAAATTAACTATAATCTAATTATCTTAACTAAATCTCAATTAAATTTCCTTAATAGACTTTTTAATTGTTTACTGCATTTCGGATTAAACAATAAAAACTTATAATTAAAACACAGATATTTGCCTAATGTTTATGAAATGTATGTAATGACCCAAAGAATACGATCGCGAGTAGAAGCGGCCAAAGTGTGGCTGCAGTTAACACAATAGATATGATTAGCAACTCATTCATCAGAGAATATCTGAATGTCGAGACATAACAGTCCACTACTTCTTAAGATTGAGATCACAATTGAGTTGGTTTCGACACGTGTTGAATGTAACGGCCAGTGGGTAAATCGCGCAACAGATGGACAATTAGATTAGTATGAAGGTGTGGTTTGGTCGAGTTGGGGTCAATTTTACTCGGGTTCAAACCGTTGAGAGTGAACGCGATTTGTGTCTGTCTTCGATTATCGGTCTTCAGTCTCGACTGTTATCTATTGGTACTAATAATTTATAAAATGGCTGTTTTTATACTCAATTTGTATATTTGTATGCTGTGGGTTATATACGAGGGCGGGGTATCTACGGTACTTTAGGGTGTGTTTAAAATATTTAATTGCTTTGAATATATGAGTATTTATTGTCAATTACAAGATGTGTTGTGATTACTAAATGTGAGCCAACATGTAATTGTTGGTGTGAACAGTGGTTTATAGTTGTAATGTTTAAACTTTAAATAAAACCTCATTTAATTACAAATGTAAATGAAAACTATAAGAAATGTGATAATTACTGCTACAGTTGATTAGAAAATTTTGTTATTTTTTTTAACAAAAACTAAAAAGTTTAACGGAATAAGCAAACATATTACTAGCTTTAACAATTTAGAGTATCTTTATTAAATTTATTAAGATGTTTTGCAATTTTTATTTTCTATCTTTTGCCACATTTGAAAGGTTAGAAATGTTTGACAATTTAAACCAACTCTAAATTAATGAATATATTGGACTTTTTTTGTCTAAACATTCCCTAATGACTCATTAAAATTTACATTGAAATAAGTACTATATTTAATTATTCATTTTAATTATAATATTGATAGTCATTGAAAAAACGTTTTGTATTTCGATTCAAACAAAAAGTCTCTCCGGATATGAATGATATGCGATATAAATATATAAATATAAATTAGACAATTGGGTAATTATTATTAGTAATAAACATTACAATAACCCATTACAGGTAAGTGTAGATTATTTTGATTCTTACTTATCCACTCTTAATAAACTATATTTATATTTACTTTTGGTTCACTAATTCTCAATTGACTAAACCATTCCAAACGGAAATTGATGAATTATTTTTCTTTCGCATAAAATAAACAATTTTTGAAGTAAATATCCGAAAGCTTTCTATTAGATGAAAAATATAGTCCAAACAAATTAATTATGTTTACAATTACAGCAGTATATATATATTCATCTGATACTTTCAAAATTGAAATTTTTATTAATTAATGCTTTTGTAATAATTAAATTAACTTTAGAATTTAGAATGCACTGTGTACAGTATATATTAATTGGTTTTGACATTATGGTTTGTTTCAGGATTTTTAAAATACAAATATATTTTTAGTGTAAATTTGTTATTTGTTTAGTAAGTAATAGACATTAGCTTTTCATTATCTAATTTTTATTAATATTATTTAGAAAACAAAATTGATTTAAATGATAGCATTATTAACGACAAAATTAACTAATTTAATCGATTATTGTAATAATTATTTGAATTTTAATAGCAGATGTGTTGTTTGTATAGTAATGGAACAAATGATATAAAAATAACGATTTTTTTTGTTATAAATTATAATTTGAGATAAATTGGTCGGAAATGAATTTTTTGAATACATGTAAAACTGCAGGTGAAGTTCACCAGGTGAAGTACAGTAAATAAGCTTATTTTGGCTATAATATACGTAATAGTTTTATGTCGATTGTATAGACCAGTGAGAGGCAATTATTAAGAGTTCAAAAGTGTTAGTTATCTTTTTTACTGTTTATTAAATATACAAAAACATGTTATCTGGATAGGCTTGAGATAGGCCAGACGAGTCTTTGCAAATATATTGTTTTGTATTTGTTAATAAACAGTAAAAAAGATAACTAACAAATTTGAACTCTTAATACTTGCCTGACACTGGTATAGACATTTGGAAACTGTTTTGTCATTTTTTATCCGCTCTTAATGGTTCCATAAACTCATAAACTGATAAACTAATGAGCCAGTAATGATTCTATAATATAGACAATATTATAAGTTATAAACTATTTTCCAAACATTTATTGAACAAATATGTAAAAAAGCAAATCTAAACAGTTAATATCTTTAAAACACTTTATGATTGGCGCATAATTTATTTAAACTTGTTAATATACAAACTTTAGTCTCGAGTTCTCAGAGATATTTGTTGTTAAACAATCCAAAATAACTTGGAAGTTGACATTGTAAACTGATAAAACTTCTCTAAGATGTAGTTCACTAATTTGGACTTATATTAATCTATAGATATTTATCATATTCTATAAATAAGGTTAGAGTTTATCTATTTGCGCAACATTTGACAATTGAATGCCAGCTAATATTTCTCCTTCCCTCGAACTGGCCTAGATCCATCTCGCTAATATACATTTTGCCAAAAGTATTTCTGACCAGGGGTATCAGGCAAAATATCTTAAAATTTTGAGAAATTATTATTTATAGTTTGAAAAACAATATTTTGTTTTCTTTATAAATGTGATTCTTTACATTTGAAATATTTTTAACCCCCAAAAAATTTTAACAATAGGGGGGGGGGCTGGGCCTGTGAGTTAATTCGAACATACTGTATTTTATACTCTACTCTCAAATTCTTTTGATAAGATTACAATCAAAGGGATTATAAGAAAACTTGTGATAAAATTTTAATTGAATTAATTTATATTTTCAAATACGATATAAACTTGATTTTAGCAATTACGGAGTTAAAAAATTGTTGATAAAATTGAATTGTGCTATAGTCCGGTACATTTAACATTACTACTTTCATGTTAGTGCATCAAAATTGTCTGACTATAATTGATATTTGATATAATCCGACTTGATAAAATAGAGTATATATTGTATTAATATTTTAATTAAAAAAACATTTAGTCTTTAAATAATTTTAATTTGTTATTTTGTGTATAAATTATGTTGATATAAATTGGTTTGGCGAAATGCATATTGACCAAGAGGATTTGGCGATTTGCATATTGGCGAAAAGGATTTAGACCAGTTGGAAGGTATTCAATATTTGGCTAATTACGATGTGAACATCGGATAGCATAAGCATAAGGATAAGCAAATAAGCAAATATGTTCATTTTTATATTTTATCTAGTTAAATGCTACGTACTAAATGGAAAGAATGTTCTAAGTCTTAGAGTCTAAGGCATGTGTCAAGTTAACTTGCATTCACATTTAATGTTTAAAATTTAATTAAATTGTTCACATTTTGAAAAGTAATTTAATATTTGATAAAATAACTTTTTGAAATGATTCAAGTTGATTAAAATATATTGCTTTGTTTGACTCTTTGATTACATTTATTTGCATGATACAAATGTCAAACTTTGCAGGATGACTTATACCATAATTAATGTTTGTTTATTAGTCCTATTAGGACTGGTTTGAGTAGATTTGATGATAAGTATTGCATAGAAATATTCGATATATTATTTAACAAATATTTTACTTTTAATTTGATTTATACTGTAGTTAGAAGAAATAAGTTGAATTTTGTGAAATATTGTCATGAAACAATACATAATATATAATTACAATATGTTCTCACATATGGAGCATCATCTCAGAGATGATAAGCTAATAATCCAATATTGAGTCCCGTTTTTAATCCCCTTATTTAAATCGATTCCCCGACCAATGAGTCATTTTTGCAATATTTAATTTGTGTATTCACTCGACAGTAGCGTAAGTGTAGTCACGGTTTGCTTCCGCGAGAACCCAATCGAGCGAAACATTTCGCACCAAATGTTTGGTTTAATATCGAGTTATTTTGTCGATAGTGGCATCTGATTGGGGCACTTGTCTCGCCTTACGTCATACTCGTCACTCTCATCAGTGATCACTTTCTTCGCTCTCTTTTCTATTTCTCTTGAATATTAAGTTTGCCTTAAAATGATTCGAATGTGAAAATTGGGGCAAATATACAGTATATTATATTTGATTGCTATGTATTGCAACTATAAATCTATCAGGGTTGGCTGCTTGCATGCTTGCTTGCTTGGCTAGAAAGTGTATGTGTGTGTACAGTACAATGTCTGCACAATGTTTTATTATAAGAAAGTTCACGGCTCTGATCGCTTGAGGCGTTTAGTTTATTAAAATTATATGTTTCTCACTATTAGTTGGTCTGTGAGAGTGAGCACAAGAGTAGAAGTTTTCCAAAAGTGGTTCAATTGTGTAGACTCTCAATGCAAACATTGAGTTTAGTTGGACTTCACTTCATATATACTGTATATATATAAACATTACTTTTGTTGTGAAATGCAGATAATTTAACAAATGGTTAATCTTTTCATAACTTTTATTGATATAAGTGCTAAAGAAAGAAGTGATATAACATTATATGAAAGAAAGCATTACTTTTACTGCTAACTCGTCGTAATTTTAATATTTGTGAATTTAAGCCATACTTACAGTGATATTTGAGAGTTTATATTTGGCTTTCATTTGTGTCGAAGATATCAATTTGTACTGGTTATATTTTTGTCGATTTATTAGCTTTGACTAGAGCTAGAGCTAAAGTTTAATTAATTGAAATTAATCGGGTTTTACAATTGCAAACCTATTGATTATTTAGTTGCAAACCATAATTAAATGATAAATTGTTTTTATATTTGAATTGGTCATTTAAATGCTTTTATTTTTGATGTTTTGTGTAATGTAAATAAGTTTAAGTTATTATAATTAAATGAACGTAAAAATGTGTTTAGTATTGTATAAGTTATTTATCAATTCATCTTTCATTCATCTTTTGAATGAAATATAAGTCAATTTAATGGCTTCTGTCGTCCATTCAACTCAATTCAATCATTAGCTTTAAGACAGTCTTTCATCGCTTCTAAAAGCGATTATTATTTTTCAAAAAATGAAATGAATTTGTTATATAATTTTTGTTATAATAATAAACTAAACCTCAAATAACAAGAACTTAGCGTTAGTTTCCATTTAGTTAAGTAACTTAAGTCAGATATCAGTAATTCAGCGCACATTCACTCGACTGGAGTGGGCTTTCAGTTCAACTCAATCTCCAAAATATTTGATTCCAGATATGAAAATAATTCTTAAAAGACATAAAAACTGTATTTCGAAGACTAATCACCAAATAAGTGATAAATGAAATACTTTCCAAATTGATTAAAATAATGCCAATCCTTGCCACTGCCTTCTCGGTCGGCAGAAGATCTCTTCGGCTCTCCAAACGTGTCAAGAAATGGACACTTTCTGGTCGGTACTAATTGGCTATATTTTGGTCTACATTTAAAATAATATCTTATAGATATAGTTATTATTATTATTTTATTTATTTTTATGTCAAGATTCTAATTTCAGTTTATTTCCTAATATGTGTGAATACTTTAACTTTTATAAGTTTTGCAAAACCATTAAGTTTTTCGCTTTTTCTCTTATAATTCACTTCATTTAGAATTTCTTTTATATTAAGAGAAATTAACTGAAATTTTAATTTAAATTTAGCGATAATGACCTCATTTTTCTCAATGAAATTCATTTATTCATAATTATAATCATTTGTAACAAACAATACTTTAATTTAAAAAAAAATAAATCTATTCAAAGCCGAAATTTCGTCAAAAAAGTTCATTAATTTTTTATTACTAATAATGATTTAAAAGATATCATTAATAGAACTCTTCTTTTCTTAAAAGAAAGAAATTAAATATGAATTTTATTTACTTCTCTTTCAGATTCTTTTGTGAATAGCCAGGAATGGACTCTAAGTAGAGCAGTGCCTGACCTGCGATTGGTGAGACAAACAAATACTTTTCATAATCGCATCTTTTTTGTTAATCTGTTTTTTTAAATTAAAGTTTCGAAGGGTTTGTTCGAAACTATAAATTATAATAATTGTTATATATTCTACACTATTCTACAGCAAAATGCGATTAATATTAATATAATACTAATTATATTTTAAATTCAAAGCACAGTCTCTAAACTAATAAACGAAATATTGTGTTGCGTTAGGGCATAGTCGGGAGTCTGACGAGTGGCAAGTCTGCACTCGTGCACAGGTATCTGACCGGTTCGTACCTTCAGGATGAGTCACCCGAAGGCGGGCGCTTCAAGAAAGAAGTGATTATTGACGGACAGAGCCATTTGCTTCTGATCCGCGACGAGGGAGGGCCGCCTGAAATGCAGGTTTGGCTCACTATCAATGATTATCATGCTCTTTTCTTCCTATTCTCAACTTTTTTCTTATTAATTCAAAGTTTCGGTTAATTCAGTTACCGGTAATAAAGTTTTCAATATTCATATATTTAAATATTTCTCAATTATCTAATCCGAAATATTTTGAATACAAACATATCAAAAGTCGATTGCTTTCGATACTTATAAATTAGATTTACATTTGTTTGCGTCGATTCCCTTTTGACTCTACAGTACAAACTTTGATTTGAATATTTGTGCTTTGATTACAGTTTAGTTGTTGGGTCGACGCCGTTGTGTTTGTGTTTAGTCTTGAAAACGAGGCTTCATTTAACGCTATTTATAATTACTACACAAAGATGTTTCACTACAGGAGTTCTTCAGATATTCCCGTTTTTTTGGTCGGCACTCAAGGTATGAATTATTGGATTCTAAGTGAAATTCCTTTATTGTTTTTCAGTATATTTAAAAATTGCTATTATTTTCTAACTATTTGGTTGAAAAACTATGAATTTTAAGTAAATTAATCTAAAATAATGTTTTAATACAATTTAGACGCTATTAGCGAAAGCAATCCCCGGGTTATTGACGAAAACAGAGCCCGAAAACTGGCCGCAGATTTAAAAAGATGTTCCTATTATGAGACCTGTGCTACATATGGTCTGAACGTTGAGAAAGTATTTCAAGAAGGTATTAATTAATTTACTCATTGTTTGAATTTACGTTTAATTTATTTTATTCTTCGACCCAAAGCGTGTCAAAAGATTGTCCAAAACAAGTCTCATGACTCAGCGCTTATTAATTCCCGGCCCAACACTCCAAGCACTTTAGGCTTTTATCGCCAGTTGCCGACCAATAGTGTTCTGACATCTCAACAGACGTCTAATGGAATCGGCAACACATCGGTCAAACCGATCATCACATCTCCGACTCATCCCATCTCTCATTTAACTCAACATTCATTACAACTAAATAATGCGAATAATAGTCAAAACAAAACAAATTCAAAACCAAATATAAATATAAATAATAATAATTTATTGAATCAAAAGCCTATCACCGAATCGGGACCTTTGCCTCCAAAAAGGATTGAATCCAAAGTCAGCGAATCGACTAAAGTGCCGCTCAGTTCACTCAAACCATTGGCCGAACAGTCGACGCCTACAGTCCTAACAGTCCACAAGGAGACCAAAGACTTGCCAACTCCGAGCTCTACGCCTACTACTACCAGGAAGACCAGACGGCGCTCTAACCTATTCCCACCGCTCACTAACAAAAAGCATTTGGAAGACAAGTACAAAACTGGAGAAGTTGGCAGCGGTCGAGCCATTCCGGTTAGCACTACCTACCCCTCTCTTTGTTTTGTTGTAGACTTTGAAAACAAGTTTTGATTAATTTATTTCTAATTAATTTTTAAATAATTTTCAATGTTTTTATTAATGGTTTTTATATGCAAATGATGTTCCTCTCCGAACAGGTAAAACAGGGCTATCTCTACAAAAAAAGTGTCAAAACTCTGAACAAGGACTGGAAGAAGAAATATGTGACTCTGACTACCGATGGCCGACTCACATACCACCCGACGCTTCACGACTATATGGAGGACATTCACGGCAAGAACATTAATCTCAAGTTCTGTTCCATTAAAAACCGTCAAAAGAGATGTCAAAGGTTTACTCATCCGATTCCATCCCCCGTTCAACACAACAATGACATTACTTCAGATCTCAATGGTTTAAGTCTAGGTATGTCTTCTATCAGTTCTATCAGTTCTTTCTATTGAACGGAAACAATGTATTGAAAGGTGTGGCCAATGGCACCGAACAGAGACTGATCCCGAGTACAAACCCGAAGTTGGATACTCCCAGTGTTAAGAAGCGGAACCGTAGAGTCAAGAGCTCCGGCAATAAGAATAACGACTCAGTCGACGATTCGGACGACAATGAGTTTGTCATCGTTTCACTCGAGAACAAGAACTGGCACTTTGACGCCAATAGCTCAGAGGACAGGGAGTGTTGGGTGACAGCTATCGAACAGCAAATTTTGTCAAGTTTACAGTCTATGGAAAGTGAAAAATCGAAATATAAAAATAGCGGTTCTGTTGACGAGTCGGCCATTCAGTCCATCCGAACAGTTCCGGGAAATAAATACTGCGTTGACTGCGATTCGACGGGTATTGACATAATTGCAAACTTATAATTGAAAATATATTTATTGAATAATCGATTAATTGATTAAACTATTTGTGCAGACCCTGATTGGGCGAGTCTGAACTTGGGTGCTCTCATATGCATTGAATGCTCTGGAATTCACCGCAATCTCGGGACACATATATCTAAAGTTCGTTCTCTTGCTTTGGATGACTGGCCGTAAGCATAATATTTGTTTATTTTTATCGAAATTTGTAAATATTTTAAAGATATTTTGGTATTTATAAAAAAAAAGTAGCAATCACTATTTGATATGAATTAGTGATTGCATTAATTGCATTAATTACTGTATGTGGTTATACTATACTATACTATACACTCTAGTCCGGGACATATCGCTGTAATGATGGCTTTGGGCAATACCGGCGCCAATAATATTTGGGAATATGATCTAAGAGGTCGAGCGAAACCCACTCCTAATTCGAGTCGAGAAGAGAAGGAACGTTGGATTCGAGCGAAATATGAATTAAAGGAATTTTTAGCTCCGATTACAGACATTACTCGCATTGAACAACAACTCGTCGAAGCAGTGCTCAGATCTGATGTCAAACAATTGGCTCTAATATTAGCCCACTTTTCACCCAAAGACCAAAATATTTCATTTTATACCCGCGATGTGAAAACGCCGCTACATCTGGCCTCAGGCCGGGGCTCTCTGGCCATTGTGCAGCTATTGCTTTGGGTCTGTACTTAATGGACCAAAACTCAATTTTTTCTAATTTACAAAATTCCGAATTCTTTATGAAAATCCCAAACAAATTGGCGGAAGATCTCAATATATGTTTATTTTTAAAAATCATTTTGATCATGATAAAAACATATGAGATAATAAGAAAGTGTGGATAAATTATTCTTCTAACTGTAATATATAAAAAGTTATGCATGTTCAAAAATACAAAAGTTTCTTACAGTTTATAAAATTTAAACTTGATTTATGGACAAACTAAATGAGATACAGTATTTCAGTTAGTTTTTCACTAACACATACATATATTAAAGCAGAAATACAAATTAGATAAAATATTTATATAGGCAATTTTTTGTGACGCAAAATAATGCTTAAAATATTTGAATGTAAAATTGGAGGTATTGGCCTCAAGTTTCCCAAACTTTCTTTTCTCTAAATAATATAACTTTTAGTTTGTAATAAAAGGAACAAAACAAAAGTTGGGAAACTTGAGGTCAATACCTCCAATTTTACATTCAAATATTTTAAGCATCATTTCCCATCACAAAAAAAATTTCTTATATAAATATTTTATCTAATTTTTAATTCTGCTTTAATATGTGCATGTGTTAGTAAAAATGGACTGAAATACTGTATCTCATTTAGTTTGTTCGCAAATCAAGTTTAAATTTTATAAACTGTAAGAAATTTCTGTATTTTTGAACATGCATAACTTTTTAAATATTACAATTAGAAGAATAATTTTTCCATATTTTCTTATTATATCATATGTTCTTATCATGATCAAAATGATTTTTAAAAATAAACATATTTTGAGATATTCCGTCAACTCTTTTTCTAAAAATAAAAATATTTAAGTTATAAACTATATGTTATTTACTATATGTAAGTTTTTGTAAATTTATTACCGGTAGTTTTTTAATTTAATTAAAATAGTAATGCAGCATTTATAGTATATCAATTTATATTTAATATATATTAGGAATTTTGGTAAAATTAAAAACTTTTTAGGATATTTGGACTTTTTGAAATTAGGAAAAATGTGGGACAGCCTACTTAGCATAAATAAAAAGCGACAGTTTATTGAATTTTTAATAATTAAAGTTTGATTTAATATTGAAAATAAAATCTAAATCTATTAAAAACTGTGAGATTTTGTCGACCTATTGCACCGAAACTAATATACAAATAATTATCTTTTTTAGCATAACTCGAATGTAAAGGCAATCGATTCGGACGGAAAGACAGCTCTGTTTTACGCAAAGACTTCCGGACATAAGGAAGTGGTTGACCTTCTCTTACATAACGGTTGCGCTGACGTCAAGTCAATCAATTCGAATAACAGTATTGTTCCGAAACGAAGGGGCAGTTTGACTACATTGGCCGCTAAGTCGGAATCGCTCGACAAACATAAACTTCTCTGATATGACTAAACGAACTCTTTATATGATTTCAATTCATTCCAATCATATTTTGATCGACAGTTAGCGGTTGAGACGTTTTAGCCGTTTTGTGCACTCGTTCTAGTGATTCAAGTTTTGATTTGTTTATTATATGTATTATTAGCTCTTTTTCGCACATTTTTCAGATTTAATATAATATAAGTTTATTATAAATATTATTATTATATTATATTATATTGTATTCAAATATTTTAAAGAGAAAATTCATTTCTCTCATTGATATCATTTTGTAATTATTTGTATTTATGGTTATATTCTTTGTTCCGATTATTTCCGAAATATTAATATTTCGATCGATTTATGAGAATTTATATCGAAATAAATAAAGATTTTGAGATTAAGTTAATTTAATTAAAACATTTATTGATATTTTTAAATAAATCATTTGAATTGAAGCGAACGGCAAATAATCGAACGCTCCTTAAAGTAGTTTAACCAAACAATGGGCGGCTTCGGCGTGATTCTGCCTATCCGTGTGCTTCTGAGCCATGTTCTGAAGCCAAGTGAGCCTCAAGTCAGGGCTGTTCTGATAGCCCTTAGCTATTCTGTACATTAAGTCCATAAGCATTTCCGGATCCTCTTTGTATTCCTTCATTTTGATAGTGTCCGACAAAAT
>JAQFXP010001829.1:0-17454 GCA_034693685.1 Belba bartosi
AGACATTTTGGGCTTATTTGAAGCGAAAATTGTATGAAAAGGGTTGGACTACTGATGACATCCCGACATTGATTCGGAGGATCAGATATATTATACGTAAAAGACCAGAAAATTTGTGCCAAAACTTAATGAAAGGGTTAAAGACTAAAGTGCGAACTGCGGCCGAAAGAGGTGTCCTTTCAGTTATTAATTGATATTTTTATAAACTAGATTAAATATGTTTTTTGGGAATAAACTTTTAATTTTAATTATTTTAATAAAAATAAACTTAATTTTTCTGTTAATTTATTTCCGGATTTCACTTTTTCCATGTTACTGCAGTATATTAAAAATTTATTCCTAGCCTATATTTCTGCTTTTGGATAATTTGTGATAATCATATTTTTAATTGAGAATGAAATAATATTTAAAAAGTCTATTTTAATAAATATAATAAATTAATTTACAAAAAACAAAATTAATTATTATTTATGCCATTATGATTATTTATAGCATGTATATACGACAATTTTTGTTTATCGTAATTTTAAGCTTTTATTTTTTTAAAGTCAAATAATTAAATTTATTTTACATTTTATTTAGTTAGAATTAATAAATCTAACTTACTTAAAGGTAAATCAATTGAAAAAAAATTATAAACTAAATAATATACTGTATGTGAAAAAAAGTAATAGAATATTAAAATTATTCAAAACAAAAAATGTCACCAAATCATCAGTTATCATCAGCATTGATTACTATTTTTTAATTTGTAAACTTTGACAATTAAAATCGCTATATGTTTCAAAATTCAAAATAATTGTTAATTACTTTTACTATTTAGTTAATATGCATAAAAGGAATATTCGCAGTGTCCTATAAATGCAGATACACTGTATTTGTTTGTTTAATAACCTGTTTTGTGTAATTAACATATTTTAAACTTTAAAACATTTTGCAACTAAGACTTTAACTAAACTTTACTAAATTAATGAATATGTAAACTTTTTATTGCTATTTATAAGACATAGAGGTTTTGAATAAAATAATATTTTCAAACACGTAGTCAGAAGCAACTTGCAAGATTACAAAGAACGTCTTCATATACTAACTCGCGAGTCAGATTTTCTTAGGTCTACTCATTATTTTTTAATATTTAATATAATTGTAATTAAATTCAAATATTTTTAGAATTTATTTTATGTTTTTACATATATAACAATTGATGATTAAAAAACAGAAAATAATTTTATAAAATTACAGAATTTTTTAATCTATAACATAATACAAAATATATTTAAATTAAAAAATATTAATATTAAACACATATTATTTAGGCAAAATCAATTTTACATTGTTGATTGAGAAATATAAAATAAATACAGTCTACACCTGTTATAATCACTCCGTTATAATCATTTTCACTTAATTTACCATGCACCAACGTAGTGATTATAAGCGGAGTATAATGTATATCCAAAATAAATTATAAATTTTGAACAAAAATTAAAAACCGGCCGAAACTTGGAAATGGCTAACAAAATGGGTTTAATTAAACTTTTACACAATTTAATACTCTAGCTTTGTAAAATAATTTTTAATTATTTCGAGACTTGAAAAAAAATATTTTGATTAATGCGTTTCCAAAACAGAAGTTGTATTGTCAAAGAATTTATTATTTAAGCACTTAATTACATTCAGATTTATTTTAATTTTTGTAATTTACTTACAATGATTTTATTTTTGGTGCCCACGGCGTATTAAATAATAATAATATTTTTTAAAAACAATATCTTAAAAAAATATTAATTTTCTATATTATGTCCGCCACTGAGGGCGTTTAAGAAGGTTTATGTTCGAATTGTTGTACACTATATACTATATGAAAAATTAGATATTTAAATAAAACTTTTGAATTTTAGATTCAAATTTTATAAAATTTTAAATTACAGTTTATTTTAGAAAATTAAAATATTATATTTATAATTTAAAGACTTATTCAGAAAAATTACAGTTTATATTATTAAAATATAAATTGTAATTTTATAGAAAAATTTTAATATTTATAAATATTTGTCTTATTTTCATTAAGCTGCAATATACAATAAAATCTAAATTGTATTTAAAAATTTAAAATTTTAAGTATATAATTTAATTTTTCTTAAATTAAATGTTATAGAATTAAATAAGCAAAAACCCCCCTAAACTCCCCCCCAGTGGCGGCTATATTACAAATAACTATTATGTTTGTTATTAAATATTTTTAAAAATAATTATTATTTTTTAATTTGCAGCGGGCACCAAAAATAAAATCATAGTAAGTATACTCGGTATATTAACAATTATTAGGATAAATGTTATTTAATTAATTAATAAAATTTAAATAGAATTTAAAATAAATTTTAAACAAATATAACATTTATGACATTAAAATACGTTTTTTAATTTGAAGAAATGAGTAAGTTAGTTGTAAAAATTGTCATGTGCGCCCGACAGTTATCGGGTATTTTATAAATAATTATTTAAATTTTTATATTTAAATTATTTTTATAAAGTACTTTTTTTAGTAAAAAATTTGACTTAAATGTTGTCATTTTAAATATAATCACTAAGGATGTTTGACTTTGTTATTATTATGTTTTCATTGACCTGTATGTCCAGATATAAAGCTTGGGGAGTAAAATCTAGATTTATTTTGAAAACAATTAAATTTAATTTACAATTATTAAAATTAAAAAAAAATTTATTAAATATTAAGTAATTATTGTAGTTTAAAAAAATATTAAGTAATAACAGATTGGACATCCCTATCCGCCTTGGTTAAATTTTATGTCCCAAGTCATCTCATTAGGATTTGGCACAGATTTTCGTCAAATTTTTAAACAATAACTCACATTAAATGAATCAATTTTAATATTTCTATTGTTGTTTACATACAAACATATAATTATTGTTTAAAATAAGCTTAAAATATTTTAATTGCTAAAAGTTTGATTTATTTACTGACTTAAGCATAAACTAAATTTCAAATTTAGAAAAACTTTCAATATGTTGACAATTAATAAAAAAGCCTTTTCGCTAAAAATTATAGCAAGTTTAATTTTTTACAAATAATTATATTTGTAAATAATGAGATAAACTCATTTTTAAAATAATAGATTGTAAATTTATAACAATTTAAAATTAATTAACTTTTAAATTTAGAGAATTTTAAATTTATTATATTTTACATTAATTAAAAAATTTACCAAAATTAACATGGTTGAAATTAAAATCTAAAATTTTTTTAAATTAAAAGGTGCATAATGTTTTTTATTATAAAAATTATAATAAAATAATTAGATGCTTAATTTTTAATTAAAATAATTTTATCGAATTATTAATCTATCTGAAAAAGTATAAAAGTGCCAATACGTTGTCTAACTTTGTGTTGTTTAAATATTTGCATCTCTTTTGTTATTTATCACAAATATAAATGAATTGCAAAATATAAATCAGCAATAAATAATCTTTTAAAATAAAATAAAAACTTTTACAAAATTAATTGATTTAGTTAATTAATTACGTCGTTTAAAAAATCTAGATTTTATTCCCCAAGCTTTAGTGTTAAAATTGATAATTAATTGATATTAAAATTACAAATACTATGATTAATTATTTAAAACAGTGTTATAAAACATTAAATTTTTTTATCTTAGTTTTTTGTACAAAAAAATATATTAAAATATAAATTAGATTTAAATTATAAAAACAACATTTATATAAAATTTAAATTCAATTTAATTTAGAAATAATTTGAATCAATTTTATTTTTGATTTTAAAAAAACCTGTAAGAATAAACTATATTATTTTTAAAATTAAAATGCAAACTTTGCAAGATAAAGTAATTAATTGATAATTAATTTAAAAGTTTGAAGCAACAATATAGAATATATATTAATTAAAAATTGTAATTCGACGATTTTTCCAATTATTTAATGAAAAATGTTTTTCAAATATTATATTTTATTAGTTTTTATTTTATTATTATTATTATTATTAGAATTTAAAAGTTTTTATTGTTGCTCCCAAATTCACTCCAGTTCTTAATTTATTAAATAAAAATATAATTTAAAATATAAAACAAAATTTTGTTACAGTTTGTATAATACATAATAAAATTGTAGATTATTAAGTTTAGTGTGCAAATGCTATTTAAAAAAGCACAAAATTTATAATTTAGCAACATTTTAAGTTAAGCATATAAAAAATTGAAAACTAAAAAATAAATTATTTAACGTTTTTAACTATATTTGAATATAATCATTATAAAATTTTAAATATATTAAAAATCATTAAAAATAAATAAATATATTTAGGAATAATATAGTTAACCTTCTTGTTTAAATTTTGTTAAAGGATTTGTCTAAAGATTGAAAAAATTGCTTATTTTTTAAAATCATTTAAATCATGATAAAAGCATATGATATAAGAGAGAAATGTGCAAAAAAAAATTTGTTATTGAAATATTAAAAAAGTTATAGCGCATTCAAAAGTACAATATCTTCTTACAGTTTATGAATTTCAAACTTAGTTTACAGACAAACTAAATGAGATATTTTAATTATTTTTTTACTAACACATACATATATCAAAGCAGTATTAATAATTAAATAAAATATTTATATAAACAAAATTTTTGTAATAGAAAATGATAATTAATATATTTGTTTGCAAAATTGAAGACTTTGACATGGCGATTTGCCAATTTAAAAAAAAATAATATAGATTATAGTCTTTCATAAAAATTATAAAACAAAAGTTGCAAATCGTTTTGCAAAATCTTCACTTTTGCAAACAAATATATTATTTATCATTTTCTATTACAAAAATTTTGTTTATATAAATATTTTATTTAATTATTAATACTGCTTTGATATATATTATGTATGTGTTAGTTAAAAAATAATTAAAATATCTCATTTATTAATAGTTTGTTTGTAAACTAAGTTTGAAATTCATAAACTGTAAGAAGATATTGTACTTTTGAATGCGCTATAACTTTTTTAATGTTTCAATAACAAAATTTTTTTTGTACATTTCTCTCTTATATCATATGCTTTTATCATGATTTAAATAATTTTAAAAAATAAGCAACTTTATCAATTTTCAGACAAATCCTTTGAATATATAATTAACAAGTATAAAAATTATTTTTAATTTTAAAGGTTTTTTTTGGAAAAATTTATTTAAATAAGTTATATATTATTTAAAATATCACTAAATAAATAATAATTTTAGTTTTTGAAGTTATAAAATATAATTATTTCACAAAATAAAACTTTGCATTTTGAATGAAACTACATACAAAAGCAAATAATCAAATCAATATCAACAGTGGTGTGCTTTTTTATTTTTGGGTTTTAAATAATTGCGCTTTACACATTGGCAAAAATAAATAATACTCTGATACTATATAGAGTAAATCTTCATAACTCGTGTTGTAAACTCAAACTAATTTTTTTTATTATTGTTCAGAGCCAAAATTAACCATAAAACGTTAATAGTGTTTTGAACTAGCAAATGCAGTTTAAATGCTGTACTCAAACTGCACCTGACAAAATTTTTTCATTGAGTACGAGCTGAATATTTTAAACACTAAAAATTATTGCATTTTTAAATTAAAAATTTTGTTTATTTTACTCTATTATTTTTTATAATATTTTATATAATTAATACAAAATTTAATAGACCTGCGCAATATCAAGTAAAATCTAACATTTTACAGTTAATACACTGGCAGTACCCTGGTACACGACTGCATATCAATGCTAACTATGATTTTATTTTTGTTGCCCACGGCAAATTAAAAAATAATAACTATTTTTAAAAATATTTAATAATAAACATAAAAGTTATTTGTAATATGGCCCTTACTGGGGGCGTTTAAGAGGGTATTTGTTTGATTATTTTTATAACATTTATTTTCAAGAAAAATTGAATTATATATTTAAAACTTTTAAATTTTAAACACAATTTAGATTTTATTATAGTTTACAGCTTAATAAAGTTAAGACAAATATCTATAATTAGACCTGTTAAAAACTGGTACGCGTACCAGTTTATACAGACGTTGTTTGTAATCTTACAAATTGCTTTCGACTACGTGTTTGAAACTATTATTTTATTCAAAACATCTATGTCTTATAAATAGATATAAAAAAAAGTTTATATATATATATATATATATTTATTAATTAATTTAGTAAAGTTTAGTTAGGTGTGATATGTTTAAAGTTTAAAATAGCTTTATTGACATAAAGCTATTAATTAAACAAACAAAAACAGTGTATCTGCACTGCAGTTATTTCTTTTATGCATATTAATTAAAGTTTAAATATTAAAAAATAGTAATCAATTTTTTTAATCAGCTCATTGCACTACTGTATCATATAGCACAGTTCTTACACCTAGTACAACTTTTAATTAAGTTTTCATAGCGCGAAATTTAAACATTTAACAGGTTTATCTATAATTATTAAATTTTAAAAATTATATTACAAATTATATTCTAATAATATAAACTGTAATTTTTCTAAATAAGTTATTAAATTATATATATTTTAATTTTCTAAAATAAATTGTAATTTAAAACTTTATAAAATTTGAATCTAAAATTCATAAGTTTAACTTAAAAAACTAATTTTTCATATTACATAAAATGTACAAATATTCATACAAAAACTCCCTTAAACACCCCCAGTAGCGGACATAATACAAAAATTTATTTTTTTTATAAGAAAATGTTTTAAAAATTATTATTATTATTTAATATGCCGTGGGCACAAAAAATAAAATCATTGTAAGGTTGGCAATACAGTATTCCAAATAAGCATAAGTTTTAGAAAGTTGCGGTGCTTCTAACTTAGATTAAGTTTTATTAATCGCGAACTATTATGTACAAAAGCTGTAATTTAATAATTTAAAAAAATTTTGTTATATAATAAAATTATAAATAAATTAATGAGTATATTTTAAACTTGTAGATTTAAAAAAATAAAATAAAATAAAATGTTTTTTCCGACATAATCCAATTAACTATACTAAAAATAAAATATTTAGTTAAAATCAAAAATAAAAATTTATTACAGTTGTATAAATTACATTGTTAAACATAATTTATTTAATTTCAATATATGATTTGTCGGCAGAAATTTGTAAAAATATCCAATAAACGACGAAACAATTCTATTCATCAATATTTAATTTAAAAATTAAAATTTTTAAATTAAAAAACTATTAATTTAATCACTAATATATAATAACAATTAAGATTATAATCAAAAATAAAACTTTTATTACAGATTTTGTAGTAAACAGTGCCAAATTAAAAAACATAAATTTCTTGACAAAGTCCAATCCAACAAACGCATAAAATGCCGACTTCTGTGCCGACAAGTTATGGTTTGTCGGCAGAAATTCACGTAAATATCCTGAATCTGACGAACAAATGAAGAAAAATTTCAAACAATATTTAAAATTAAATGTTACAAAATCTTGTGTTGAGCGCGGTTAACTATAATGCCAACTATTGTTGTATTGCTCTAAATAGTGGCTAATAAAAAATTTCAAGAAATTTTAATTTTTAATTTAAAATTAATATAAAATAAAAACTTTAATTAAAACTAAAATTAATTTTTAATTAGATAAACTAAAAATTATATATATATAATTTTAAATATAAAAAATAATGTTTTTACTTTGTAAAAATAATACATATTATATTTCAAAGTTAACGCACATATACTGTTATCCAGATTCAGAAAGGGTCTCGAATTGTGATATTAAATAACATTTTATGACAGGATAGCTTGTATATTTTTAATGATTAATTAAAATTTTGTTTTGCTATTCAACTTGAAAATAGTAAAACTATTTTATTTTAAAACTTGAATTTATATAAATTATTTTGACTTAGAACAAAAGTTTAAAATACTGAATAAAGTAAATGATTAAGTTTTAAATAAATAAATAAATATTTACTTATAATATTCATATAATTCAAGTTTAATATTGATTATAAAAATTTAATATAAAAAACTTTTGTAATTTAGTCTAAAAAAGTTTGAATATGATTAAAATTATTATTTTATTTAAAATAAAAGTTTAAAAATAAAATGTACAAGCAAATCTATTTATAAGTTTGTTTAAATATCAAAATTCGAGACCCTTTCTGAATCTGGATAACAGTACAGTATTAGTCAGAGTTAACAAAACACTGTCAAAAACATACAATGTAATTTTTATTTATAATTTTATAAAGTAATAATAAAGTAATAAACCAATTGAAATAAAAAATTTTAATATTTTTAATATAATATGACAAAATATTTAATTTACAGTTTTATATAATTTATTTTTTAAAATAATTATTTAATTAATGTTAGTAAATAAGTGTTAGTAAATTTGCATATTATTAAAAAGGCATTATAAAATATTTTTTATACTACATTATATGTAATAATTAGAGATTAAAAAATTAGGCCTATTCAGGGGAAATCAGGATGGTTTTTTTTAAATATTTTGACTAAAAACTTAGGAAGAAATCAGAGGAGTAATTTTTCTAAAAACGTTCAAAAAACCTATATATTTTTAATAAAATTTTGTTTAATTTAACTGGATTTAAACCAAATTTAGCAAATTTATGAAAATTTTCCTAAGTTTGGGCAAAAAATCCAAAACATTTGACACCAAAAGGGACTTAACTTTTTGCGGATCAAATGCTAGGGAGGGGGAGGGGTAAATGCCAATTTTCAAAATCAAGTAGATTTTTGCCTGATTTTCCCCTATTACAGTGCCTGATAAAAACTCAATTAAAAATTAATTTTTCAATTAAATATTTATATAATTTTATTGTGCACTTTGTTTTTATATTCTATTTGTAATTTGTAAAATTTATATGGCTATATTCTTAAAATAATATATTTTCATTACAGTTACAAATCAAACTAATTATTTTATAAATATTGTACAATTAAGCATCAATATATTTTGTTAGATTACAAATAACTTAAAATTTAAGATTATTTAAAATGATTTCAAATGTAAATACAATATTAGTATGTATTTATATTATAAATTAATAAAAAAAATCTTTTAAGAAAACTCAACATGTATTAATAGCAATTTTTCAATAAATTAATTAAAGTTTTTTAAAATTTAATTAAACTAACTAAAATAGATTTATTTCAGATTGAATTTATTTTAATTTAATGCAACAAATTTTGAGAATATAATATCTTGTAAAGTATGTTTAAATAGCTTACAAGTATCTTTTATTTTTGTAAATATTCTTTCAAGAGTAAAGCATTCTTTATACAAACTCAAAAGTGTTTAACCATTTATAAATTTTTATCTTAAATGTTAAGCATGATAATAATAGTAGCATCACGTATTTCAGATTTATCAGCTTATATTAATTTTGATTAAATTGTTTGTATATTGAAAATTTATGTTCGTTAAATTTAAAAAAATGTTATATAAATAATATAATAACTAAACTTCATAACTATTAGTTGTATATTTAACATAAAAAGATAATTTTTATTATATTAATTATGATAATTAAACAATTTGTTAACGTTTTGCTTGTTTTATTGCCAAATAGAAATTGTAATAATTTTTCATTTATAAAATATTCATTTATATTATTTTTTACAGTTTGATATAAGACTTATTCCAAAGTTTTTAAATTGAAATAATTAAAAGTTAAATATAATTAATTACAAAATTTATACATAAACAATCAAAAAATGTATATACAGTATATAAATATATAAAATATTTTTTTCTATATTGCAACCAAGAAATTTTACCTAGTATCAGTCAATTTTTAGATTTGTAGTAGATTTATAATTGCCCAGTGTCAAAATTCTAAAAATAAAATTAAACATGTTTAATTCTTTTTTGATTAATTATTTTGTACAAATTAATTTTTAAAATTAGTTTAAATATTTTGCTGCAAAGATATGACCATGTTAAAAATTCATACTTACTTGTTAGTTAAATTTTTAAAATAGTTTTAAAAAATTTTATATTTCTAAAACAATTTTCAAGTTTTTATCTCTTGTTATATTTTAGAAATTTAAATAAAAACAAGAAAGTTAGGTACTTACTATGAGTGAATTTATTGTGTCGACGGAAGTTTACATAAATTTTATTATTTTTATTTATATTTCTTAACAAATAAAATAAATTTTTATATTATTTCCGCAACTGAGGGTGTTTAGAGGGTTTTTGGTTAAAAAATTGCATAACTTATAATCCTTGAAAAATTAGCTGATTTAATCAAATTATCTAACTTCTATAAACAATTTTTATTTAAATTTAAGCTACAGTATACTATAAAAATATTAAATATATATAATTAATAAATTATTTATAAAAAAAATTACAGTTTCTATTAATGAGTAATAAATTGTAACTTTGTAGAAAAATTTTAGTAATTATTTATAAATGTCATTTCTTGATTAAGCTGTAATTTAAAAATAAATAAAAATTATGTCTAGATTTTAAATGTTTAAATTAAATTAGTTAATTTTTTTAATTTTAAACTTATTAAAAATATTTAAATAAAACCCCCCTAAACGCCCCCAGTTGCGGCTATAATACAAAAAATTAATTTGTTTGTTAATAAAAGTTATTAAAAATAATAATTTATAATTAATTTGCCGTCGACACAATAAATTATTTCATTGTAAGTATACTAGGTATATTAACAATTATTAGAATACACTAATTACTGTTATTTATTTAATTTTACAGCCAACCTAACGCTACCAATTGCGGCTCAAACTAATATAATTTGCTTAAAATGTTTCAAAAACAGTATATTAAGTGTTTTTAAAGCCGTGATAAAGTAAATGGAAATCATGGTTAGACAAACTAAATAAAATAGTTCAAATTTGTTTTTTGCTAACACATACAGTACTTATATTAAAGCTGAATAAATAATTAATTAAAATATTTATATATTAATAAATAAATTTCTTGAAAAGAAAATGTTGTTTGAAAAATAAAAACACATTTGTTATAATGACGCCGAAAAATATTTATATACAAAGTCAAAGGAGTTATCCGGCCAAATGTAACAATCTATTTGAATGCACCACTTTTTATGTAGACAAGTGATGCAAGTGCAATGTAAAGCATGTTCATAAAAAAAAATTTTGATAATAAATTTAGTAGCGGTTCCCTAAGAATATCTTAACTCACAATACATTCACAGAAAAATTTTAACTTAAGCTTTACATTTTTAACTTATTATTTATTTGAGTAATTTTATAGTAATTACATTATTGTTAGTCAACTTTTACTTGTTTAATTTTGAAAACAAATAATTTTATTAAATAAGTTGATTGATAAAAAATGTAATTACTATAAAATTTATAAAATAAATAATAAGTTAAAAATGTAAAACTTAAGATAGAATTGATCTGTAAATGTATTTGATTTAAGATATTCTTAGGGAATCGCTACTAAACTTATTATCAAAAAAAAAACTTCATGAAATTGACAAATTTTCCATCATTTCCCGAAAATAAAATTAATGTCATTTGATTCAATCTTTACATGACCTGATTTTAGAATTTTGTTTCATTTTAAACCGAAAAGTTCTAAATAAGATTTTTCAAATTGCCTATTCTTTTAACATTAGAAAGTTCTAAAAATTTTTGCACCCTATTTCTCGACGAATACCTCCTTTAATTATAAGCTGTTATTATTTAGTACAGTTTATTTTTAAAATTTTTTTTGCTTTAATAGCAATAATAATACCATTTTTCGCAAAATTACAATATTTTAATAATTTAAAATTTAAGCAATTTAAAATTAAATCTTTTAATTAATAATTAATTGTGCCTTAATATACGTATGTAAAGTAATTATTGAAGTGCTTCATTTAGTTTATTTTATAAATTAAGTTTAAATTTTACAAATGGTAAAACCTGTTGTATTTTTTGTTCAAATTGAATATTGCAAATAAAAATATAATTTTTGTCGCATTTTATAAATTTCCAGTTTAATTTTATTTAAATAATAAATATTTTCTAAAATTTATATGAATTAATTTTTAAAAAATTAATATTAAAAAATATTTTAATGTAATGTATTTGTATTTATAACAATTTAAAACTGCTCTATTTTTACGAGAGTTATTGTTAAAGTTTTATACGAGTTTGTATTTTCAGAATGTTTAATTTATTTTATGTTAAACCATCTTAATTCTTTTTTTATTTTTTTTTGGCATACATAATTCTTTTTACGTAACAGTGCGCTCAACAACAAAAATACAATTGTTTAAATACTATAAATTTAAATAGTTTCTTTTATTTAAAATATTTAATAATGTAATTTTTTGTATTAATTTAATTATTCAATACTTTTTATTTTATTTATATCATATAATTATTATTTTATAATAAAGTAACAAAAATCTGTTTATACTCACTCCTACTACCGGCCTTTTTTTCAGCTCTGATTATTAGTTAAGAATAATGCTTAAACATTGATGCCAAAAATAAAACAAAGCAAAATACAGTAAATGTTTTATTAATTCTTTTAATTAGAATAATCTTCAATAACCGATTTAAATATTTTAAGAATATATAATAAAATTCAAAAATGACTAATATTTTACTTAATCTGTAGATAAAAGTCTTTATTTTAATAAATTAAAATTTTATAAATGCAACCAAATTAACAAAAATATTAATTTAAATTTTATTGGATAAAAAACAAAATCTTCAAAAGTGAAAAGATGTTTTCAAAATTGATTAAAAATTACTTATTAAAATAAAACAAAAATTTAATATATAAATAATAATGTTTTAATTTTTCAATATAATTTAAATCAAAACAGTAATTAAATCTAAAATTATTTTTATTACAAAACATCAAATTTTAAATTTAACATTCATATGGTCCGCCACACATGAGAACTTTATATGAGCTTTTATTTAATATTTATTTAAACAAAAATACTCTATGTGTAATTATGACCATATTTTTAAAAATATTTATTAAAAATTAAAATTTTATTATTTAATTGCAGATACATATAACGAATGACTATTTGTCTCGAAAAACACCTGACATTAAAATTGAAATGTTATGTTTTATTATAGAAATTTTAATATTTTGAAGTTTACATATTTAATTAATGATAGTTATTTGGCTTTACCGTAAAGTTTTTGTATAAATGTTTTAAGTGATTGTTTTAAAAATTTAAAATAAATTTGAATTTTTATTTTAGGAGGTTATATTGAGTATGTACAATTTGTTTAGCCTATAAAATAAATGTCAAAACAGTTACTAACTAATAAAAATATAAATTATTGAAATAAATTTTTTTTTAAATTTTAATTTTTAAATTAAAAAAATTGAAATTACTGTTTAAAGGTGGCCTACCCTACAAATTTTAATTATATTTTAATTATTTTAATTAATTTAATAATATCGTTATTTTATATTTTTACCAATATTTAATTTTAGGCATTTTTAATTATATATTATAATTTATAACATGGTCATTCCAATACAAATATTGTTTATATAAAAAGAATTAATGTTTCAAATGAATAAAATTGAAAAAAATTCTGCAAAATAGTATACGTTATTTAAAATTTATTTTAAAACTTTTATGCAATTATGCAATTTATAATGCAATTAATGTTTTGTTTAATTATATTATATAAATATTTAAAAAACAATACAATGGTTTTTTATTGATAATCACTTTATCCAGATTGAGAATCACATTAACCGCATTGAGGATCACTCAACTCGTATCAATGCGTTTTGTGCAGTACACCAAATACTATGGGCTTCACTGCCAAACGCGCTCTGTGCGTAATCTGTGTACAACGTTTTTGACAGTAAAGCCAACAGTATTTGGTGTAAAAAAATAAATAACCAACAATTTAAAAAACAAATTAATTTTGTATTTCTATTAAATCTTAGTATTATAAGTAATAAATTATTTGTTTGCAAATTTTTATTCATTAATATAATCATATTTAGAGATTAAAACCCATTTATGTTTAGCTTATATTAGATGTTAGTGAATAAAATCTAGGAGTTAACATTAAATAACTAAATATTTTTGAAATATTTTTTAAAATTTATTTTTGATATATTAAAATATATTATTAATTTTAAATACAATTTACATCCAATGTAATTTTTAAAACGGATGTTTTTTGTTAACATAGATAATTCAAATTTTATTTGACTAAATTTAGTTAAAATGTATATGTTTTTAAAATATTTGTTTTATAATATATAAAATATACTTATTTTAATATTTAAATTAACTATATACATTTTTTGTTTTATATTTTATTTTAAAAATTTTTTAATAAATAACTGATAAATTGCTTAAATTGCCAAATTGATTTATTTTGAGAAGTAACTCAAATTGAATCAAAACGAAACAATAAAACATAAACAAATTATTTAGTAACATTTTATATATTTTTTTATTATTTTTATTTTATTATCAAAAAATAATTAAATAATGTAAATAAAATTTGATCAATTTATACAATTTATAAAAATTATTATTTAACTAATTATTGTTAATTCTTTAATAAATTTGTAATAAAATTTAATTTATTTGTTTTTAAATATCGAAAAATTAACAATCTTTAATATGTATAATTATAAACCAAGTAAAAATTCATGTAATTATACATTTAATGATTTTACACAAAAAAAACTAAAAATCATATTTTTAACATTTTATTAAATAAAAATTACGATTACAAAAAAGACATAAAAATTATATTTAAATGATTACAATAATTAAAAAAATTTAATTTAATTTATTTTTTTAATTAATTATTTTAAAAATATTAATTACTAATAGTTTGTTCATTATTTTTTAATTATTTACTATAATTATTATTTGAATTTTATTTTTTTAAACTAATTTTTATATTTTTAATTAATTATATTAACAAAAATTAATTTTAAATTGATTTAATAAAACTAGTATAAAAAATTATTTTAAACTGTAACAATAAAATTCAAAAAATGCTAATTTACTTTGATAATAATTTTATTCCAATTTTGGCTTTATTTTGACTCAATTGATAACTACTTTATTTTACTTTTTTCATAAATTCAAATTGTAAAAATGTATAAAAATAAATGTTTTATTAACTTAAAAATAAAATATCTAATATAATTTTACGAAATTATCATATGCTTTTATTATATAAACAAAAACAAATAAAACTATTAGCATATTCGACATTAGCATATTCGACATTAGCATATTCGACATTAGCATATTTGACATTAGCATATTCTACATTGGCATATTCGACATTAGCATATTAGACATTAGCATATTCTACATTGGCATATTCGACACAAGTATATTCGACATTAGCATATTCGACATTAGCATATTCGACATTAGCATATTCGACATTAGCATATTCGACATTGGCATATTCAACATTAGCATTTTTGACATTAGCAAATTTTGTTATTTTAAATATATTTTTATAAACCCCGGCCAAAGTCACTGTCTACTACAATAGAGAAAGCATCCAAAAAGCTCCGAAACGCCAAGCCAATTTATAAATAAACTGTATTATAAAATTAAATACTAATTTAAACATTTTTCAATAAAATTTATATTTAAAAGTGAAATGATTAATTAGAGTTATAACTTCTTAAATAGTAATTTTTAATATAATAAAATTATTTAATGAATTTGTAAACCATATATAATTTAAAATTTTTATATCTTGACAGTTAGTTGTTAAAATCTTTATTTTTTTAAATTAAATAATTAAATTTTGTTCGAATAAAATTTTTGATTTGTTTTAGTCTGGAAATTTTAATTTTGTTATTTTAACTAAACAAAATTTATTTTTTATTATTTAAACTAGACAATATTTATTTTACTAAATGCATTAAATATTAAAACTTCATTTCGCAAACTTATTTTTAGAATTAATTTCCAATTTTAGATAATATATTATAAAAATATTTGGGTACATAAGGCAGCTTACATAATTAATAATATTTTTAAATGAAAAAACGCAATATTAAATAATGTTTAGATAATAAGAATTAAAAAAATATTTAAAAATTTTATAAACAAATTATGAAATTTTTAAATATTTTGTCATACCTTATTAAAAAAACAAATATTATAAAATATAAAATTTTAGTTTTTTATTTCAATAAGAAATTTTTATAAATAAAGAATAAAAATTTAATTTGTATTTTTTAATTGTTAAAAATATAAACTTTTTTGGAGTTTCTTCGCTTAATTAATGTATAAAAAGTTTATATATTATTGTAATTTTATATTAATTTATAACAGTTTCCAAAATTATTGTTTTTTACATTTAAAACTAAAAAAATTTAAACAAAAATTTAAGATTATGATTAAATAAGAATAGTTTTAAAAAAGTCAAAAACTTTTTATGAAAATTGTTTAACTTGTTCAGAACATTTAATATAATAATGTTAAAACTATTATATTACTCAAAAACATATCATATAAAAATACAAACATAAGAAACTTACCACATTTATACACATGTTAAACTTTAAGCATAATTAATATATTTTATATTTAATAATATTCAATAACGAGTATAAAACTAAATCAGAATATTGAAAACTGTAGAAACTTATCGAAAAATGTATTTTAACATAAAAATTTATAAATTTCAACTAATTAATCAAATTTAAAAAATTATATTTAATTCAAAAAATTTTAAGATTAGAGTTTACGGTAATTCTATAACAGTCAGAAAAGTACTTTTGATCAACAAATTTTTTGTCGAGTGTTGCATGATCAAAAAAGGTAATTGGCAATTTAAAGATGAACATAAAAGTACCTATAGCTCATCCGCGCAACTCGATATTGCCGATCATAAAAACAGAACTTATAGTGTGATATATAAAACTATTAGACCCGGAGAATATATGATGGACATTAATATTATCGACACTCATATTACGAAATTACCGTTTAAAATAAGCGTGCTCGAAAAAAGTAATTTATGCATTGCCTGGTTTATTTAAATTGATAATTGATTAAGTTTTGGCTTTAATTAATTTGTTTTAATTATTTTATAAATGTTTATATTTTATATTTACTTTCTTGATTGATGATTTAATATAAAATTTATTTTAAATTACAGTTTAATGAAATTAATACTTTAATATATAATTACTAAATTTTTCTACAAAATAACATATTATATCTTATTTTTAGAAACTATTATTTTTTAGAAAAACATTATTAATAATATATATTTAAAATTTTTCAAATAACCTGTAAATTTAAATAAAACAAAAATTATGTTTAAGTTTTATAATTATTAATTTAACAGGTTTCTTTTTCATGTAATATAAGTTATTGAGAAAAACACCCTCTCCCTCTCCCTCTCCCTCTCCCTCTCCCT
>JAQFXP010001830.1:0-17453 GCA_034693685.1 Belba bartosi
CTCTCTCTCTCTCTCTCTCTCTCTCTCTCTCTCGCACTATCTTATCATCTCTTAATGAAAATTCTTTGGGTTTTTAGTCATATAAAAAGAAACAATTTATTTGACGTCAACTTTAAAATTATATTTAATTTGTACAAAAAATTATCATAAAATGATTGCTTAGATGACTGCCGGAGAAAATTATGAATTTAATAATAATGAATGTTATTATTTGATTGATAATAATGTGAAACAAAAAGAGATATTAACATATTTTTTTAGACCTAACAAATCGAGATTACCCAAGATACCCTATGAGTCAACAAATTTTAAACATATTTTCTTGATAAAATGTTTTCAGAAAAAAATGGTTAAATTGAATATAAAATATTTTTAGATTAAAATTTACCATAATTTCACTTGTTTATTTTTTAAAGTTAAAAATTAATTAGAAATTTATAATAATAATAATTTTATTAACAAATAATCTATTTTGAAAGTGTTTATATTATAAGTTTAAAATATTTATTTTCAAATGTTATCATTATAAATAAGAATAAATTTTAATTATATTCAAATTTAAGTTGAAAACTTTAACGCTAAAACTTTTGACCTCGTTTTATATCCACCGTTTTTCAAATTGACACAGGGTGGTTATCTTTACAATTATTTGCAAACTAAATTAGATTAATCTTATTTATTTTATTTTTTTAACACTGTATAAAAAATATCGTTTTTATTGTATACATTTTAAAATGTTAAAATTTTTGCAAACACATGTTTTTGGAAAAAAAATACTAAAAAGTAATTTTCAAATTTTTTTTCGCAAATAATATTTTTCAAAATGTAGTTCAAACTTAATTTAAAATTAAGTTAAATATATGTTTAAATTTAACTATGTTCTTTGGTTGAGATTTGGCCAAAATAAATTTCTAGTTTTTTCGAATATTTTATATTTTAAATATTTTGTTACCATTATTAATATAAACATAAAAAATTAGTAGATAGCTGGAATAATTATCACTTCAATGACATCAACACATATGCACTTATGTGTTAAAAAATGTTAACCAATAATACGTCGATAAAATATTATGTCAATTAAAAATATTTATATAAATATTTAACAAATAACTAAAAAAATTTTTTTAACGATCTTATTCAATTAATTTGTAATTTAAAATGTCTTACAATTTAAAACTCCAATAGCACAATTATTTTTTTGCTTATTTCTTAGAAATAACAAATTTAAAAAAATAAATTGTGTAATTTAATGCTTTCAAAAATTGTTCCATTAATTTTCAAAAGTTTAAACAAAAATTATTTAGATATGCTTATTTATTCGCAACCCCCTTGATAATTAAGCTTGATTACCTTTAGTTTTAATATAAAGCATATGTTTTATATATATTGGAAATTTTAGTAATTAACGTAATAAAAAAAATTAATAAAATATGTTAGCTAAGTATTAATTTGTTATTTTACTCATGTCCTTGGTTAATCTACGCAAATACAAAATATTTTATTCCTATATTTATATTAATCAACAAAATTATGATTTAATAATAAACAACGAAAAAAACAAAAATGATTTTAAAAACATTATTTGAGTGTCAGTACAAAACACTGCAATACCTTCTGAGCAGATATTTAGTTATTTAGTTAAAGGCAATACCGGCGCCGCCTCTGCGCTCAAACAGCAATTGCACAGACAGTAAGGGCGCGATCTATCCAAACAGGACAGTGGCGTAGCTCTAGATTTTGTGTAGAGTCGACACCAATTCTTTTGAGTTGCCTTTCAGTGCATTCGTTCAGTTTAACGGAGAGGCAGCTCCTGGTCGTACAGCACAAGCAAACAGAGCCAACACTCTCTTTAGTATTAGTGCTCAGTCTATGTCCTATCGATGTTGTGTTGAATTAATTTCTGCGTCAGTACTGTTCGACTCAATATTCAAATATAATTATTTCTAATTTCAAATTAAATTGTTTTTAAACTGAAAAAAAATTCTTTGAATTTTTTATTGCGTTTCGACAAAAGTTTTGGATTGACTTAAAAATTATATCGATTTACAAATCAATTGAAATATTGGATTAAACCGAAATTGATTAACTAATTGATTAATTGAGTTAGCAACTTTTAATGACTCTAACAATGAACCGGCCGTGTTTGGTGGGTGAGCCGTGCGGCCAGCACGGCAACTATACCTTCTTCAAAGCATTTAAGTACCAGTTAAAAAATTCGGGCAAAGTGAAAATATTGATGCTTGGTGAGTTCTTCTTCTTGCGGATCAGCCCACACGACGACCCGTGTATTGGCGAACTCCAACTGCTTTGGGAGGACAGGAATAGCGACCAATTATTATCGTCGACCAGATTGTACTTTTTGCCCGAACAGACCCCCGACGGGCGACAACCCAATCACGGAGAGGTCAGTTACGATATTTTTCAATTCAATATTTGATTACTTTTATTGAAATAATTTATTAAAATTTTAATTATTATTAAATTACTTTATCCATAATGCGAATAAATTTTATGTGCGATACTTTTTTAAAATAAATTAATAATATTTTCAAATTAAAACAGATGCTATTTTTAACTTTAATTCAATTTAAAATTTAATATACATTATAATTAATATGCGTATGTGTGTGCGTTCGACCCCTACTCCGTTCCCCTTCTCTCCCCGCTTTGCAAAAAGTAATACACTGTTTAACACCGATAATAAAATGGCATAAGTTGTTACATTTCAAATTTTTTTTAAGTTATTTATAAAATAAATATTTATTTTTAAATAATTGTTTTGAAGATATATTAGATCACCTAGAGCTCTTTTTCTTTATTAACAAGGAAAAGTAATTTAAATTGAAAACAATAAAACAGTTTAGCTCTCGTTTAAAAATAGAAATATTTTTAATACAATTTTTGTATAATTTAAACATTTTTCTTATCTTGAAATTATATTAAAATTTTTTTATTTTTGTGAAATATTTTATTTTTAGGTTAATATTTGCTTTTTTGTAAATGTTATATCAAAATTCAAAATATATTCTGAAAATATTTATTTGTACTCTTTTTATATATATATATAAAATATATATTGTCTCTTTTATTCCTTTGAGGAAAATATAATATCATTTTTATTTTATTTGATTTTTGTTCTCTATATTGCTGTTATATATATATATATATATAATGTTTGAAATTTGCTTGTTATGTTGTTTTTGCGTTTCAGATATTTTTTACTTTTATCAGCTTTTATTGTGTGTGTTTGCACTCAAAATATTTAATAAACAGTTTAGCTAAACAAAACAATTAATGTGTCATTTAATTAATTAACTTAATATTTAAACGTTTTTTTCCATTTCTCCTAAATGTTAAATAAAACATAAAATTATTTTTATTTTAATCTCTTTTTCAACTGATAGTGTCATTAATAGAAACTGAATGTTTAGCTAAAAACATTTTTATCAGTTAATAAACTAAAAAGCTCTTTGGGTTTGGAATGAAATTTAATTTTTATGTTAACACAAGTACTGAATTGAATATCAATTTTATTGAAAAATACGAATTTTTAGTTCAAACGCGTCATTGGTATTGATATAACTGAAGAGAAGACAACATTATATAAGATATATACATGAGTTTAAGTACAGCACCAGATAGTCAGTCGACTACTCGTATTAAATATATAGCCATTTCTAAGCTACACATCTAATGCTTTTATATATCAATTGATTACTCATCTCAACCTTCATTCCTTTATTTTTTATACTACATACATCCAAAATCTATCCCTCTCCCTCCCTTCCTCTCTTGCTCTCTTCCTCCCTCTCCTGCTCTCTCTCTCTCTCTCTCTCTCTCTCCCAACTGACAAATACAGCCTATTATTATGGAATACATAAAAAGAATGAATTGTATTATTAATAGAATTGAAAATATTATTAATGTAAATATGTATTTATCGATTGCCTATTAATATGAGTCAAATAATTAAAATTAAAAAGTTGCAAGGCTATGTCGACTTAGCAAAGTGGAATGCCTCGTGATAGCTGTCTGCTAATATTTTAATTGAATATGTTCATTTTCTATGACATTTATTGCTATAAATAATATTTTTAAAATGAAATATTACAATAAATAGTCAATTGATTATATTCGAATTTTAACATTTAAACGTTTTATTTTTATTTCCCCAGGCTATTTATTTAAGTCACAACTTTTTAGCTCAACAATAAGTTATGTGTTTAGTAATTAGTAAAATAAATTTTTTATATGTTTTTAAAAATATTTATTATCTGATATAAATTCATAATAAATTTAGTTTATAATTGCTTCAAATTAGACATGGCTAATATTTAATTAAAGTTTCAATTAAAATATGAATATATTAATTAAAACTTACTAAATTTTATACTAATTTTTAATTGAATTTTTGTTTATAAAATAATAGTAAGTATTAAAAAAAGAAAACATTTTTCAGATAAACATGTTTAAATAAATAAGAAAAAGAGTAGAAAAACTGCTTATCATTTATAATACCATTTAATGCTTATCTCATAAAACTCGAGAATTTTTCATTTAATGCAATCATTTAATGTTTGAAAGAATATAACATAAACTATATATAAAAACATATACAAAGAGACTATAAAAAACTCGAAACTGTTTTAAATACGAAACATATAAATCCGTTTAATATTGAATAAAAAAATATTCTTTGAATTAGTATATCATTTGTGTAAAAATGAATATATGAGTT
Organism: Belba bartosi; assembly: GCA_034693685.1. Classification (NCBI taxonomy): domain Eukaryota; kingdom Metazoa; phylum Arthropoda; class Arachnida; order Sarcoptiformes; family Damaeidae; genus Belba; species Belba bartosi. The sequence continues at coordinate 4,742 of JAQFXP010001830.1, forward strand.
GTTTTGGTTGTGAATAATCAGCTATTTTTTGTATGTAATGGTTGTGTAATATAATCAGTGGTTATATGACCCACACATTCACATATGAATTGAATTTGAAATTAAATTTAACGATAAATATGTTGTTGTCTTACTTTGTCACTCAAGCAGATTAAAAGGGTTGCCAACAAAACAAAAACTAATTTTTAATATAATTTGTTTATATTATCTTATCGTTTATTTACGACTGCAATAAACTTTATTATTATTTGAAATAATGGTTTTGTAAATAGAAATATAATATCTAGTATTTCAGAAATACTAAAATAAATCCATTCAAACCTGAAATTAATAAATTTGTTTCAAAACATGTCTTTTGTTCAATATTTTAGTTGCGGATAAAAAAATTTGTCGCATATCTGACATCGAGTTCTCTTTAACGCAATTGTCTCACAATAATTGAATGTTGAGTTGAGCTAAACTTTTTTCCATAATCTTTTGTCTTTATTTTCGTATTGCGTTTCGCTATTTCTCGCTATTTCTGTCTCTATTTTCTTTAGCTTTAGTCACATCTTATTTGATATCAACAATAAGTTGTTTTCAATGTTGTAATGCATTCCATACATCGTATCACACATACAGTGCAGAGCACTGGGAGTGCAAAAAAAAACCTAATATTGATATTTGATTTTTTTGCCTTTCCTATAATATCATACATATTATGATATATCACTTATTGTTTTTTTGCCAAACAGTGAATAATCTATTCTTTTAGAGACAAAAAATGCTGATATTAGCAGAAATTTATAGAAAAAATTTAATGAATAAAAATAATAATAATAATAATAATAATGAAATATTAATAAAAACAACAAAACGAGCGCGAGTGCATTTGTACAATTAATATTCATTAGAATCATGTCCAATATGCATATTTATATATTGATATTAAAATCTATTGAAATTAGTGTTTCATGCATTGCAACGGAATAACGAATAACTCACAAAATTCTATTATAATTATTAGCGCACTATTGATCAATTTAATAGTTAGTGAAGTCATTCTCTCTATTAAACTATTTTTCTCTTATTTTCTTATTCAGAAAAATACGAAATTTTTTCAATGCTTTCAATCGTGAGAATAATGAAACGAAATGTCAGATACGGAGAGAGAGCGGGAGAGGGAAGGGAGAGAGAGAGGGAGAGAGCGAGAGAGCTTATAAGCGAAGAGAACCAGAAAACTAGTTTTTCTGACTATTTCTCTATCTCTTCCATTTGAGTATTCAATTTCACAGTCAATATAATGGATTACATACTGGAGTATAGAAATTATTATTATATATATACATATTTTGTGAGTTTTATTAATATAAAAAGCATTAAATTACTTAACTATAACCGAATGGGTTGTGCTTTCAATGTGCGTCTGTGAGAGTGAATGCAAACAATTTATTTCAAAACTAATTTATCTCAATTTCATATTTAAAAAATGAAAAAAATTAATAACAACTGAAATTATATTTTAATTTTTTTATTTGCCAATCATTATCTAAAAACTTAAACATCACGTAATTTTATCTTTATATTTATGATTAGATTTTGTTTTTTTGTTTTATGGCTTTTTTTCTCAAAACACTTAAACTATTTAATCGAATTAAATTATATATATTTTTCTAACATTTTTCTTTTAAACTTTTTTGTTTTGTTTTGTTTTGACATATTTTTCTCTTTTATATATAATATGATATTTGGATTGTTTTTGAGATAAGTATTTCCTATGAATATTATATAATAAATATATAGAACAGCGAATAGTTGTATCGATCGACGGAATACTTACTTCACTTTAGTTTAGGTTTTTATACAATCTATTTCTCTGGAAGTGATTTAACTCTCAATATCGCAAAAAGCCAATGCATATGAAATTTCAGAAAATGTTTCGAAAAAATGAATCAATTGAATTGAATTATAAACTTTAATAAATGTTTTTATTCCTACAATTTTATTAAACATTTTACTTTAATATTAATATAAATTTTATGCCATTTTAAGCCATCAAAACATTTTCGGAATAAATTTCCAACAAATAAACGGAAAATAAGGACAAGACTCAAGACTTTAAAATTTTATTTATATTAAAAAATTTGATTTTTTCGAAAAATTTTTAATATAAAATATTTTTTTAATATTCCGCATAAATATTAAATTAGATTTTATTTTACTTTTTATTCATCCATATTATGATTATGTATTTTAACGATTAATAACTTGTAATATAATTTATGAAAAAATTTCTTATTTTTCTATCATTTCTATTATTGAACGCTTTATTGATAGAGAGATACTTCAGATATAAAACCTAAAAACGAATATACAGTATATACTGAGAACACAATGTAATTCATTTGAAGGCCTTTTGTTCATAAATCTTAAAAAAAAAGTAAACTTTTATTTCAATTCTTTTTATATACTAACAAAAGATTTTTTATTATTAAAGTCAATTTTGACAATAAATTCTGGTTTTTTAAAACAAATTAATAACAAAAAACACGACAAGAAATGATAATTTTATTTCAATTAAAATTGAAATAATAAATCATTTATTTCTTAAAAAGCCATAAATTGTGTTTTGGAGAAATAAATTTTCATTTAACCATTTGTTTAAGTTAATAAAAATTATAATATATTTTCAATGTTTTTCATTTCATTTCCATTTTTAGTGTTCACTGATTTATATCATAGATATTATTGAAGCGAAAAATAATAATCAGAATATTATGTAGAAATACATGACATTCATTGTGTGCTTTATTTGCTATTCTATATCTGCATTGAAATTACCAGTGCTTTACAAATACAGTCCAAATGATAAATGATATCTAAGTCGACACACATATAATTAAAATAAATTAAGATAACCCAATAAATGGCAACAATTTCTCTTCAAAATATATTTGGTTTGAATTTAAATTTTAATCAAAAATAAATTTATTATTTTATATGCAAATTAAATTCAAAAGTGTACTATTTTTCAAGTGTTAAACAAATTTATTACAATATTTTTTGTTTTATTTTTTGAATTAATATGTTTAATATAATTACAAAATTATATAAATTTCAAAATTGTTCTTTCAAGTTAATTATTTATTAAAATTTTTAATTAAATATTTAATTTACTTTATTTGTTAGCTTTTTTTCGAAACAATTTTCATTAAATTAAGTAATGAATTGATTGCGAAATAATCTTCATTTTTAAGTACATTGGTATCAAAATTAGTATACATTTATAAATTGTATTTTTGTTGAAATAATTTGTTGAATATGAACTAAAATGTATTAAGAGAAGAAAAACATATAATTATTAACTACTACTACTACCTGTTCCATAGGCACAGGCAGATATATCAGTGCGTAATTACAATTCAAGGTTGAAAATAAATAATTTTATATTTCATTCGTTTGAAGCAAACGAACGATAGAATTGCTAACTATTTTCAACAAAAACTGAATTATATTAAACTATAAAATAATAAATGGCTTTTAAAAAATCTGAATCTTATTTCATTATATTCTGATAAAAACACAATATTTTAAACAAAAAAATAATTTAAAAAACAGAAATAATTATTCAGTATTCAAATTAGGAAAAACATTACGCAAAGTCATTAAAAAACAAAAATATGATTTGAAATAAATAACAATTTTCTTTCTCAGACATTACTAATTTAATTATTGGATTTATTTTAGATTTTTTCAGTGAATAATATTATTTATTTAAATGTTAAATGAATTTTCATTTTAGTTTAAAATAACGAGAAAAAAATGTCATAATCGTATAATAAGAATAATGAACATAAAATTACATTTTCACTTTAAAAATACTAATTTATTTTTTTATCGCTTTTTCCTTTTATTTAATTTCCAATTCATTCCATTCAGTTCTCAAACAGGATGTGATTATTTAGTGATTAAATAAAATTAAATATTTAACAAAATAGTGGAGAGAGAGAGAGAGAGAGAGAGAGAGAGAGCAGGAGAGAGAGAGAGAGAGAGAGAGAGAGCAGGAGAGAGAGAGAGAGAGAGAGAGACATGGTGCATTGTATGTTTATTGAGATTTATAATTGCCAAATATTTGTCTAAATGACCTTTCGAACACATTGAGCACAAATCAGCAAGCACAATCACCAACACCAGTACGAGTGCAATCTAAGCCAAGTCATTCCTGTGCTATAATAATAGAAATGGCGAACGACGTGCGCTCTAGACTAGTGAACGCGCGTCCTTTGCTGATCCCCTCTCACTGTCGACCCCTGCCGACCCCCACAGCCCGTCCATGCTATCCTTAATTCATTTTGTTCATCTCTTTTTTCGGTATATAATTTCATATACGTATAGTACGAGTGCTCTGTATATGTGTGCAAATGAAGGTCCAAATACCAGATGCCTCAGTCATAGCCCTCCTCACAAACTCAGATATCTGTGTTATTCGTCGTTTTCGTATATTTATTCCCAAACTATCAGTTATTCTTCTCTCAGTACTACTGACTAACAACTACTAGCATAGCATAAGACCTATTTGGCGGTGGTGTCAGTCCTGTCGTTCCCCTCATTCAGCCAAATACACACTCGAACAGACATACATCAACATAAAAATCTGTTCCGCCCTTTAAAAACGCTTCAAAACTTTTTTTTAAATAATTTTTTTCATTTTTATCTAATATATAATATATATGTAATATAACTAATATATCCTCTTCTCGAAGAAATATCATTTGGATTTTTTCTGGCGCTTTGCGTTTAGCCATCAATAAATTCTAAGATTACGTCCAAAATAATAATTTTATTGTTATGTTAGGCTTTTAAGGCTGTTGTGTGCTATGAGCGCAACACAAAAAAAATTATTATGTGTTTGTGTGAAAAATCGTAGCAAAACATAATTTAATATTTTTTATTTTAGTTTTTTTAAAAACAATTTTATTATTATATTTTTTATGTTGTTAACTAATTTGCTGAGAATATGAGTGCGTTTTTAGGCTGACGTAGTTTTCAATTATTTATTATATTTTATTGCTCTTCCGAAATCAAAACTTATAATTTATACCAACTTTTATATATTTACCAATTTTTTATTATTTAGAGGAAAATTGTTTGAATAATGAGTTTTTATTATTTGATATATTGTTTTAGATTTAGAATTCAAATTGTTTTTATTGAAACGCTTATGACTATCACTTAATACGGATTTCCTGTCGAAATATAATTGTTTTTAATGCCAGTACTACTCATTCATACAATAATGAATAAATACTGTACTTATAAATACAATTTCGTTATTGATTTGACTAATCAGAATGTATGAGAAACAGGATTTTTATCGACAATACATATATGGAAAATATGAAAAAACAAATAAAAACATAACTCTTAACTCAATTCTAATTTTATAGCACTTAATATATCAAATCAAAAGACTCAATGATTTCTGATTATTCGTTCAAATGATTGCAATTAATTGATATCTCTTTCAAAGGCAATAATTTTTATTGTTTTCAGAATTAATCGATCAAAAACTCTAATAAACATAATATAATAATATAATACAATATATTTATTATACAAATTACGATAAAAAAGGAATTTCAACATTTTCTTATTTAATAGCTATCCGAAGATTTGAAGGCTTTGCTAATAAGTAACGCTTGACTTGATTTTTTAAACCATTTATTTAATAGATTTTATGGTTTTGTTTTGTGCTATGAGGAGAGGGAGAGAGCAGGAGAGAGAGAGAGAGAGAGAGAGAGATTGGAATGATTTGTACGAATATAGAAAAATAAAGAGTTTAACACAAATTGATTGATATATTATTATTATTATTGCAGATAAGAGTCTAGCGATAGGATTACATAGAGAGAGAAATAAGTTAAGTTGGAATAGATAGGGAGAGAAATATATTTAATGATTAACAACATAACTTTGAGCACTGGTAGTGTAGTTGCGCTGATTTCGCATTTATTATACTGTACTCTATCATCAGAATTGATAACAACTCTCTCCCCCCAAACATGTAGTAATAAATGAGTTTTAATAATAATTTATTTAATAATTTAATGCAAAAATGAATATTTAGAACAAATTTTTTAACGAAATACTAATTTTGTTGGAAAATATTGTCTCACAAAATAAGTGCAGTTTATATAATAGAGAATGAATTAATAAATACATAAAAAATTATGAAATAAAATAAAATAATAATAGGGTTTAACCACTATTTTTCAATTTAGGAGTTTCTGAATGAATACAATATTTTCTCATTTTATTCTCTTTCATTATATACGTATATATGTATTGATATAATTTGTTTAAATTTTATTAAATGGCAGATATTGTCAGTAAATATCATTTTAAAGCAAAACTGGTATATAAACCGAAAATTCCATTGATAAGCAATTTTGATATTTTCTTATATTTTGTATTTTCATGGCATTACAGTATTAGCCTATTTTCAGAACAACTAGATTTAGTATATATTGTATATTGTAGAGTATATACGGTATATACCAATTTTATACTGTTATTTTGTACTGGATATATTAGATATATATAACTAACCGAAAGGCTATAAAAGCACTTATAATAAATTGTTTTGATAGCACTCTATATATATTTTGCGAGAATTGGCGCTTCAGTTCAGTATTTGTTAAGTTTATGAAAAACAAGAAATATTGTTATTATAATCGCATAGAAAGAGAATAAAATTTTCAGTTCATTAATTCAATTTGTATTCAGAAAAGAAATTAAAAATTCAATCGAAAAAATATTCAAATTAAAAACTTTAATATTATATAAACGTATTAATAGTTTTAATACATTTACATTAAGTTACACAAACAGTACTCTTCATATTAAGAGCTATTAATTTAAGCACTAATTAAATATGTTATTCGGGTTTTGAAAAATTAAGTCCATTTAACAAAAGAGAGAGAAAGAGAATAAAAGAAAAAAAAACTAAAATTAGAATTTTATCATTTCGTTACACAAATCTCATTACACGGATAACAAACAGAAAACTTTTAATATTATAATTAGTTGTTTTTTTTATTGAATATCTGATTTGTAAACCAATTTACTTGTTATCTGAGTTCAGTCATCAGTCAGTTCGACACTAATATTGTGTATATTTTTTCGGCTAAATCTATAACCAAACTCTGGAAGAACTCAATTCTCAGCTATTTTTTAGTGTCTCATTGGGTGTGTATTGACTGCAATATCTATTGCTTCGGTTGAGGGCTCGAAGGCATATCAATTTACTCCTTCCGAGCTTTCCTTCCCATCCCTATCCTATCCCCTCCACACCGGCCACCTTTGCCTTTCCTCCCTTCTCTCCCCAAATGATTGCTATATTATATTCAATTTTCTCCCTTAGCTATCATTTCTCAGGTTTTGGATAAATATTATATTTTTATCCACAATGTGTTCAAACTTTTATTATTTGTTACTTAATTAGAAATTCTCAAACTATTTGTGGCCTTTGTTTTACTCTTTGTTTTGTTAATTCTTTTTAATTATTTAACAAATTTATTCTTTAAGTAATTATATGCGAAATATATTTAATTTTTTTGTTGAGATTACAATGAGCTCTCACTCAACAACTTGTTTCAAAAGTCACTTTCAGTTTGTTTTCTATTATTGAATGAATTGAATAATAGCTAAAAAACTGTTCGTACGATAAAAACAGTAAAAACGGGTCGAATCGATGGGAATAACAATAAAATTTGAATAATTTGTTTTATCCCTCTTAGGCAGTCAGTCATCCATTCCTCTTATGGCATAAAAAATTAAACGAGAAAATCTTTTAAACCTTTTCTATACACTTTATAATTGTATTGCAATTTATATTCACATAATTATTCAAATGATATAAATCTTAAAAAATAGAAAATTCTAAATAATTAGTTAGTTTTCAAATAAAATATTAATTCAATTAATCATTAATTAATTAAATTCAAACTTCATATTAAACGAGAATTTTATTTGAAATGTCAGTTCAAAAAATCTAATTCCGCTTTTTAGGGAAAAAAAAATTTAGACTTTAATACACTCTTTGTCAGTGTGTGTTATACGCAAGAAAATAAATAAAAATAAAATACAAAAAACTGTTTTTTTTTTGCTTCTATTACCTATTATTTTGCTGTTCTCCTCAAAAAAATAAAATAAAATTTTTGCTCAATTCTACGTATTTTTTCGTCGCATTGGAATGAATGCCAGGAAATTGAAGTAAAAGGAAAATTGTTAACGCATTGCATGCATGAGTGCGGTTAGTGATGGTTGCGTTCAAATTTCGATCACTTCTTCGCTTATATATATATATATTTTTTTCTCTTTATATCTCGACTTGATTTTCATCATTTCTTACTGATCTCTCACTCTCCCTCTCTCTCTAGATATATAATACTCTTTTCACACATTTTTCTGTCTTTAAGATTGTTTTATTGTTTTGTTTTACTTTTCTCTTCTCTCGGAAACACTTTTTTCTATATATCTATTGGTTATATAGAATGGTCTTTCAGTCCCTCTTTTCCCTTAACTCTCGGTTCATATCAAACAGATTCACAAAGAAAAGTGTCATCTGTTTCACCAGAAATAGTCTTTCATTTGTTATACGCACTCAAGAACTCCTTAACCTTAAAAAATTCTTTTAGAATATAGTCTAAAAATATTATACAAAATATATGAAATAAATATTGTTTTGACTGATAAAATAAAAAAGTTTAAGTAATAACTTATTTATTGTCAAAACATAAATATAAATAAATAGTTGTTTATCTCATAATTTCCTAATACATACAAAAACAATAATTCTTTGAAACCGAAAAAGAAAAGTACAAAAAAAGTGTGAATTTAGTATTTGGAGGAAAAATACATTTTATATAAAAATTTCTTATCGTTTTTTGTATTGACATATATATGATGTGTGTTTGAAAAATAACTTTTAACTCAATTTATTTATATCGTTACTAGTTTTTTAGAGGCCATAGCATTGAGCCCATCTTCACTGCACAGGCACAAAGGGAATAGGCACAGGAGAGAGGGTATAGTAGGAAAGAAAAAATAAATTAATCATTCTTTAAATTTGATGAAATAAAATATACGCAAAAAAGTTGTTTCAGGAATTGATTTACGCTATCCTTTAGTAAAGACGTTCATTGAATACTTTTCTCTCTTTTTCATTCACTAATTCATTTCAAAGCAATTACTTCTTAATTAAGATATTTAATCATTAGAGGCATTAGGAAGAGAGTATCTGTGCTTTATCTGCAGTAATGGCTCCAAAAACATAATCTCAATTGAAAAACAAATACAATCAAAATTAACTATTTCTCAAACAAACCTATGTTTAGATTAGTTGCAAATTTCAAAATTCAGATTAAATTCAAAACAATTTATTAATGCATTTAGCATTGAATATATCAAAACTGTCTAATATTTACAACAATTTATATTCTCTTAAACTAATACTTCACTCGATCTTCTGGTGCACTCATTAGTAGTAGTCGAAAAAGTTTCGGTCACTTCAAAAGCTACCATTCCTTCTATCGCAGTGTTCTTATCGCTAGAACTAATCTAAAACACTTGGAACCGGTCAAAGACAAAGTTGGCAAACGAAAAAAAAATCTTAGCACCAGGCAAATAATTTTGTTGAAAAACCAGAAAAGCAAAACAAAAAATAATTTAATCCTCGTAAAAAATAAATCTCCAATTTCAAACGCATAATAAATTTGTTATGTTTTTTCGATTCATTTTCTGTTATTTTAATGTCAATAATCGTAAATATATTGTTTGGAAATTCAGTTTTTCGATATGCGCTCAAACGCATTAAAGTCACACAAATCTGATTCAAATAGTTGTTGAAAAATCGTAGTCCTGTTTGTCATTCATTACAATTTTCTGTTGTGTTGACACTTAATATTGCAATTCGAGGCATACCGTCCATAACGTTCCGTTCCATCCATTTGTCTGCTCTCTGTCTCTAAATATTGGGAGGGAGAGAAAGAGAGAGCAGACAAAGACGAGAGTTGTCTTCACATTTGCTTTCTATCATATGTGTGTCTCTCCACTCTCCCTAACCCCCACTATCTCTCACTCTTCGCTCAATTTTTCTATCTTTACATTAAGTATTGATTTTTGAAAACCTATTTCTGAACGAAAGTTAGAAAAATAAGGTTTTGCTTAATTGCAAAACTCATAAATATAAGCAATAGTTTTGACACCAGTTTTGTTTACAAATTAAAAACAAGTTTTGATATAAATAATATATAAAAAAAAGTTTAATTCTCTTATAAACACTAAATAATTTTAATTAAAAAATTTTGTTTTCGCTTAAAAGGATTGAGTAATTTTCAATTATATAAAAAAATTAATTTTTAAATAGAAAACTAATTGGTTATAAATCCTAGTTTTTAATATAAAAAACAAAATTATTTAAATAAAAAATTTAAATAAAATTATATGTTTTAAAACGGGAATAATAGGTATTGAATAAAAATTAGGAAAAAAATAAAATAATGAAATACAAGCAACAAAACACAAAGTAATTATTCTTTTGTCTAATCTCTCACTGTTTGAGGTCAGAGACAAACATATCGAGTATAATAAAAGAGCAAAAGACCAAGATATAATAAATGGCATAGAGAAAAAAGGCAAATAAATAAAACAAAATTCTAATCTAAAAACTGAATTTATGTACAAATAACTAATATAACTGAATAAATAGGAGAAAAAAAAATAAAACATAAATAATAAATAAATAAATTAGAAATAATTTGAACGGAAATGAAATTAATGTCTTATATAAACAGTAGTAATAATATACAGACTGTGGAGAGAAATTGACGGCTCGTATAGCAAAATATATGGAATCGTATGGTAGAGGAGGTATAGAATTGTATTTTTAAGGCATAGTTGCAAATGTATTGCCAGAAAGAGAGGGGACATCAACCCTAAACCAGTCTAAATCAAAGGGCACTTTTATATCACACAAAACTTCTTGCACTTTAACACAATAACAATAATACATAACCTGAATATCAAAAGTTTTTTCTTTCTCATCTCAGCTATGATTACTATATTTTTTTTATTTTTATATTTTATGTATATATTTGTGTTTAGCTTATATTTTGCTGCAGTTTATTATTATTTATTCTGTCAGTTATTTATTGTATATTCAATAACATAACAGAAATGCAAAATAAAATCGCGGAATAATAACAGAAAAGATTGTTTGAAATGGAAATATGTTTTCATTTTCGATATAAATATATTTTATTGACATTTTATTTTCAATACTTTTTTACAATTTCAGAATTTTTTTCAAGCTTTTATTTATTGTGAAATCAAAATTTACACAAAATATTTCGTTTTAATAATTTAATTTATAAATTAGTTCAAAAACTTTATTATTTTTTCAAATATTTGTTGATTGACTCGAATTTGTTTTACAGATTTATTTTCAAAAAACATGTTTTGCTTAAAATTGCAATTTTTATCAGTCGTTCGAAAAATAAAAATTACATTTTAAAATTTGTTTATAAAACATAAAATCTAATTTTAAATCTGAAAAATTTGTTGCAATTATTTAGCAAAAAAATATAATAATTTAATTCCGCGAAAAATATGATTTTATAGTTAAAGAGAAGATTATTAAAAGAAAACTATTTGTGTGTAAAAAGTCAAGTAAAGAGAAAGAAAGAAAGAAAATCGTATAAATTATAAGATATGCGAGACATATGAGAAAATAATTGTTGAATTTCAGGCTAATTATTATTATCGCCAAAAGGAAGGATAAGCGGAATAATGAATGTTTATATTGTATTATATATTATGTAATGTTAACTAACACAAGCATTAGTGAGAATAAAGAGAGGGAGAGAGAGAAAGCAGGAGAGAGCAGGAGAGAGAGAAGTAAAATAAAATAAAACATAAAATAAATTATGGCTGACATAAGCGAAAGATAATGAGGCCTAGAGTTTGTTGTATACAAAACCAAATATTTTAATATTTGGCAGAAAATATTTTTTGACCGATTTTTTAAACCATTTAAACAATTTATTTTTGACCCAACATTTAATACAATATTTCTATTTTTTTGCGCAAAATAACAATAAAATTTATTTTTATATAATAACAAAATCTAATTCTCGAATAAACACTTAACTCACTTAAACATCAAAATAAATTGTAAATTCATATTACAGTAAAACTCACGCTTTTTCTCTTATTTTGTTTCTCTTATTGTTGTATTTGTTATATATATTCGCCTTTTTTTACGATATTATAACTTCTTTTGTGTTTCTCTTTATTTTCACACTATTTCTTGTCTCAACATTTTCTTCACTAAAGTATTGCATTCCTTCGCTTCTCTGGAAAACATTATTCTTTTCTTAGTATAAAGTTATATATGAATCGACACTAGAATTCCACATAATTTCCTGTAATATGAAATCTATAGTAAATCTGGAGAATTGAAAAATATATAAAAGAACGAAAAGTAAAATAACTGAATCTCTGCAGATGTCTGTCTCTACTCTACTTACAGTCAGCTCTTATGAAATTTGACGTAAGAATGAATCGAAAGAATAGATAAATAAAACTAAAGTATATACACTAGATATTCTCTATCTTAAATCGCTTTGGGGACTGATTATACCTTCAAGTTAGAGAATACTTCAACTTAAAG
>JAQFXP010001831.1:0-17448 GCA_034693685.1 Belba bartosi
TAGACTTAGCGGTAATTAAATAAGTTTATTGAAATTTAAAACTCAAGCGCTTTCGGTCCATTCAGAACCTTCATCAGAAGTTATATGTTATTAAAAGTAACAAATAATATTACAAATAATATATTTTATATATTTAATTGTATTATTTAATTAAAATACACAATAAATTACAAAAATTTTATTTATTTATTTTAACTAAATTATATAAATTTAAATCAAAATTAGTACACGTTATTCTTAAACATGCTTTTGGATTTTTTTTTGAGATATTAAAAAAGATATTTCTTTTTTTTCTAATTCACTTTCATTTATTAAAATGAATGAAAGATTAAGCTAAAAGTAAATAGAATTTAAAAATGCGATCAAATAGTAGCCAAAAAATTAGAATCGAAATAATGTTTTAAATTTAGTCAAAAAAAAAGAAAAGTTATGACACAAAATGTGAATTTAACTCAAAAATAAATCAAAATTAAATATAATTTAATTATTTAAAAATTAAATTTTTTATTATTAAGTTTGCAATTAAATTCTAAATAATTATGAAATAATTCACTGGAATTAAATTACTTGTTGATAAATACACGAAGTATGCGGACAGACATTGATTCATCAGATGACCAAGACAAAAACAACGCTTTAATTTTTTAACAAAAATTTAAGAAAATATACCACTCACAATGGGCCTCGCAGGTTATCAAGTTAAAATTTGCCGTTTTGCCTAGTGGTTAGCGTGACGCACTTATAACGCGATAGACCCGAGTTTAATTTCTCAAGCGTTAACTTTTTATACCAGATAATTTTTATTTTGATAAATACATATTTTTTATTAACTATTTTATTATCTATTAATTGTACAGTATCTAAATATTTTTGTAATATATAAAAATACAAAATAATCAGACCAGAAATTTTTTTCTAAAAATTTAAAACTATATTTTTAATTTAATTTAAATTAAATTAATTAAAAATTTTAATTTGTAATTAAAATAAAATTAATTGTAATTAAAATATTAATTGCATTTAAAATTAATTTACTTAAAAATAAATTATAAATTAAACAATCCAATTTAATTCAATACAATTTAATTCAAATCTTAATTTAATTTAATTATAATTTCAATTATAAAGATATTTTAATTAATATTTAATTTAAATAAAAAACATTATAATAAATAAACAAATACAAGTATAAATATAAAAAAAATTATCTGGTATAAAAAAATTAACGCATAAGGAATCGAACCCAAGTTTATCGCGTTACAAGTGCATCACGCTAACCATTAGGCTAACATATTAATTAAATCTTGTTTGATTATAAAATTATTCTAGACTAGCTAGCTTAAAACATCAAATTATTTTAATTTTATATAATTTATTTAAAATACTTAGAATTTATAGCGGCGGTCATAAATTTGCTGGTGGTTGTTTTGAGACATAATCTAAAGTTTAAGACAGAAAAAACGACAAATTTTAACTTGATAACCTGCAGGGCCCATTGTCAGATGATTCGTATAGAATTCAGCACTTAAGTGCAAATTCAAAACACATTTAATATTTCAAAGTTAAGCCAGAAATAGGCCAAATGATGATTGACACTGAGTCTATATAATTTTAAATAAAATATTGACGATTTTGAATACTATGGATAAAAAATCTGAATCTGTTCTAACAAGTAAGTATAAAAATTAAAGTTTATATTTTTAGTATCTCAATTCTATATTGTTCTGTACCTTTCAAAAAACATGTAAACTTTATTCGACAGTAGCAATATACATAAAATAAACATTTATTGCACTATTTAAGTTAAATAAGTTATAGTCATTTAAAAACTCAATAAATTAGTTTTATTTTGCATTTAATATTATTTTTATAAAAAGTTTATAATCTATGAATATAATGCTAAATATTTAGTATAAATTCATATTTGCACCTATTTCTAATCACTTCTAGTAATATCTGTTTAATAAGTAAATTTAAATTTAAAGTTTATTAATTACCGTATTGTTAAAGTTTATATTGTACAATATACAATTACTAAATTTATATATACTTTAAAGATACTATTTTTAAAAACTTATTTAATATTGAGCTAATATTAATTTTTGTCTTAAAATGTTAAATTTATTTAAAATATTATTAATTAATTACTGCTTAAACACAATTACGGCTCAATTTCCTAATGAAACGACTACTCAATTATCAATAACCAATGAATCAAACAATAATTCAATCAATAATTCAATCAATCAGATAATTGTATGATCACTAAAATTAAATATTTTCGTTAATCTTAGAAATTAATCAAATGTTTAGATCGAAACTGAAGTAATTGAGAAAATATGTGATGAACTGAATTGCGAGAGCCTTTGCAATGTTGATCGGATTGATTCGGTTCTAAATTATAGAAACGGAAGTATTTTTGTGTTTAGAGGATATTATTTTTGGCAAATACTTAATGAACACAATTCGCTCTCACATTCTTATTCTTCCCATAAAATGATTCAAGATTATTGGAATTGTCAAGATGGATTCCTAGGACGTCCCGGTCCTATTAATGCCGCTTTCATTGATAACAACGGATTCACATATTTTTTCAAAGTTAGTAATTAAAATAATCTGTAATTTATTAAAATTTAGTTTTGACTTATTGTCACAAATAAGGAAAACTCGATTTACACGTTTAAGGAATTCCAGTTTATTAACAAACAAGTGGTAAATGATTTTAATTCTATCGATTCGGCTCTTCTGGTCAATCAACCGGAAAACAACAAAAAAGATATTTTCATTTTTAAAGGTAAAGATAATTTGTAAAATATATTAAATTAACCACTGGTTAAAATCTAGGAAATATTTTTTGGCAAATAACACCAACAGAAAATAATAAAAGCCAAAATTGGTCTGAAAATAGCATCAGGTACAACAAAATTAAATTGACTCAACTAAATACCAACTTTCCGGCCAATATTGACGCATCATTTCAAGACAATCAAAAAAATGTTATTTTAATTAAAGGATCTAAATATATGAAGATACCTATCCACAAATTTCGGGTATATTGTACATTTTTTAAAAATTAAAGTAACTTAAGTTAAGTTTTAAAATTGACATAGGATCATTTTTTATTTACAAAGAATTATTTAAAATTCACACTAAAATCAATTTTGAAAAAGTTTTAAAATTTAAAAAACCATGTTTTAATTAAAAGTTAATATATTTTAGTTAATAATTAATATACTTTAGCAATCCTTAAAAGTTTTTAATTACCTTATATAATTACTAAATTATTTTGTTTTGTAAGTTTCTAATTTAAAATTAGTTTAGAATAATTTAAAATAATTTTCAAATTACTAAATTAAAATAACTTAAAGATTAAAACTTTTTAATAAATTAAATTTAATTATTTTTATGTGATATTTAAATAATAGCTTATTATTAATAACTTATTAATAATAACTTATTAATAATAAGTTAATATAAATTTGTTAGTTCAATAGCAAGAATTAAAATATTACAACAAAATAAAAATTTTATTATAATGTAAATAAAATAAATATTATTTTTTATCTGCTCCACTTGCAACATAATTTGATTAAGGTTAAATTAATTAAAATTTTTAATTTATGTTTTGCTAGATATCAACAGAAGACATTTATTTAAGAGAAAAGTTTATATACAAAGACTTATTTAACTGCACCGACTTATTCTATGAGAAGTCGAAGTTTTCAAGTTATGATCAATTTTTAGTTACTTTGATTTCCAAACAATTAAAAGAAACTAAGTGTTTATCAGATGCTCCGGCTCATTTTGAGATTAACCCATGTTTAGGTACTTATTATTCAATTAAATTCTATAATTTAATTAAACTTTTAAATTATTTACTTTAGATAAAAATTGTAGCGAATCAATGAGTTATTGGATTTACATACTGTTGGGAACAACAATTGGAATCTTTTTGACTTTATTTTTAATTAAAATTATTAATTATATTAAAGATAATAATTCTTCAAATATTAATTCACTTTATACTTATCCAAAAACTAGAATAAGAGAAAATAACTCGACTTCTATTGACCTAATTAGACAAAATCAATTAAACACTTCTGATATCTAAACCTAATTATTTTAAATATCACCTAACCAATGTTAATTTATTTTATTAAATAACAATTTTATATTTTATGTTTTGTTTATTAAATAACAATTCTATGTTTTGTTTATTAAATAAAATATTTTAAAACCTAAATTCTTAAATATATTTCTTAGTTTTTTTTATTGTTGAAGACTTAAGAATTTGATATTAATTAAAAACTATATTTTAAAAATAAAACAAAGTAATTTTTGTTTTGATTTTGATTTAATGTATACAGTATTTATTTAATTAATCAAAACAAAAATTAAAGTAAGAATAAAATTAAACAAGCTTTTGCTTTTTACAAAATACATACATATGTAGTACTACTGTATACATATTATTGCGTTATTAATACAAATTATGCTTATATTCCGAGAAAATACTTTCGTTTTTGTTAGGGATGTCAGATGAGATCAGCTAAACATATTGATAATTTTTTATTTTGGTAGCAAAGGTAGCATATATATTTTTTAATTATAAATAAAATTTTATCAGGTTTGTTCTAAATTGGAGTTAATTTTAATAATAAATTTAAATTAAGTATAAAACAAAAATAAATAAAATTTAAAAATATTTTTTATTAGGCTCAATATCGGTTAAGTTAGGGAGTATAGCTAGAGGTAAAATAGTTAATTTTCAAAATTCAGAGGAGTAAGAAGAGAGTGGCCAAATTTTGACTATACCCCCTTTAGCTGATCTTTACCTCCCTAATACCCAATAGATTTTAGTCATATTTCCAATTATTTCATCTCTGATTCTCACTGAGTAGGCCGTCTGTTATAGACTTAAACTTTGAAATTAAAAATTAGTGTCAAATCATTCTTTAATTTTAACAAATGTAAGCTATACTGCATTCGGTAATCAATGTACAGTAATCGTCGTTTATAATCACTTTACTTTTATTTCGATACTTAATTCTGAGAAATAATTTATTAAAATTTTCACAACTTTTGCACTGATTCGTCAAAAAATTCTTTTCCACTAATTCTTTATTTAAAGTCAGTTAAAGATTTGATTTATTATTGATATATATTAACCGAAATCATATTTACTATAAAAATTTTATTTATTCAATGAATTCTAAGCAATGTTTTTTAACATTGAATATCAATAAAAATAATAGAACAACTTTTAAACAAGAGAGAAATTTTAGAGAGAAAAAACAAACTGTTTATAAATTATGTCGAATACAATTGATCAGTCAATTGAGTTATCGATAAGAAATGGATTCAAATATACAAAAATGAATGACTCGGATGACGAAGAGGTCGATATCTACCGAATCAAAAGTTGTAACATCAGAGAGACTGGAAGTATAGAAAAATTAAAAAGAGGAAGGAAGATTCTAATTGTATCGCTATCAACGATAGCACTGGCATTCTTAATGTTGGCCACAATAGCTGTGTTTATAACCATTGAGCGAACCGTCGACTATAGGGGACATAAAGTCTATCAGTTATTGCCTCAAAATGTCCAACAATTGAATGCAATTCTTACAATTGAAAAGAATTTTCAGGTATTGACTCAAATATTACATAAATTATTATTATTATTATTAAAATCAAATTACAGATAGAGTTCTGGAATGAGCCTCATTTTAAAGAGCCTTCAGAGCCTGTTCTCATTCAGATCAGTTCACCCGAAGACGAGACACTCATTAGAGAAGAGTTGATTAAAATGAATATCAATTTCACTGTTTTTATAGAAGACATGCAAAGAGCTATTGAAGAGGAAAGAGCTCAGCACCAGAAGCACGAAAACGAAACGGATTTCAACTTTAATCGATATCATACTTACGAAGAGATATTGGATTACTTAAAGAAAGTGACGAATTGTCCTTTCGTTCAAATCGACTCAATTGGTCGCTCTTTTGAAGGCAGAAAAATACCAGTCATTCGAATCACTAGTGATGTTAGCGTCAGATCAAAGCCTATAATACTAATCGACAGTTTAATCCATTCGAAAGAGTGGTCGACTGGAGCCACCACTTTATTCATTATGAATCAACTTATTTCAAACCAATCGATGCAATACTTGATTGAAAAGTTTGAATTTTATTTAATACCGATTTTCAATCCGGACGGGTATTACACTATAATGTCTTAAATTTCTAAAACCATAATAAGTTTCACATGTCTTGCAAACATAGATATGCCTACAGTTGGAGGACAGACAGGTTATGGAGTAAAAGCCGTTCCTTTTCATTAGAGTCCCTCTTCTGTCGCGGAGCCGATCTTAACCGTAATTTCGACATTAATTTCTGCAACGATTCCGATGAAGAGAATACCAGTCCCTGTAGTGACAGATATTGTGGTGATTATCCATTTTCTGAACCAGAAGTAACTGCTTTTAGAAACTTCGCTTCAAAACTGAATCAATCGAATCGATTGACTATATATTTGTCTTTGCATTCATTCAATCAAAGAATTCTCTATCCGTACGCATATAAACCAGATTTAGCCGAAAATATAAATAATTTGCAAAATTTGTCTCAATTGGCCGCACGTGCTATAAAAAAATATTCCGGTATGACCTATAGAGTCGGTTCTGCTTCAGAGCTAACGAGTTAAGAGACCTGATAAGTGATAACTTCAGAACTTCTTCAGAGTTCTGCACTTAAGAGCAAAACTAAAACTTTTAATATATTTTAGATTCAAATTCCGGTTCGAGTATTGATTGGATTTACGAGAAATTGAAAGTAAGACTAAGTCTTGCATTGGATTCGCGCCGTTCGCCACAATTTGGATATTTGCTGCCAAAACAACTAATTCAACCGATAGCTCAAGAAGTTCTTGTGGCCATAGAAGCCATTCTTAATGCAATTTGAATTACAGTATAATATATTCGATAATTATGTCTTAATTTTAATGATTTAAAAAAAGAATAATTGAAAACATCGAATGACTCTAAGCATACGATTCTGTCAATTCATTAAAACTTATTTTATATTAATATTTTGAAAATTAAATATAATTGAAATTATTATTAGTTTTGATTAAATATATTAATCTTTTGACTCATTTTTATAAACAATAACTTTTTTGTCTTTTAAGTCCTTAAAAGTCATTTCCAAACGTCTAATAATCCACTGGTTCTGTGAGTGCTGTCTGTCTGCCCATACATACAGATGTCCAGTACGGGTGCGGCCCTTAATCGGAATCTTTAGTCGCGTTGAAAGGGATTCAAAGCAATTGTTTTGATTGTCACTCAAATCGGGTCTATATTTGATAACTGGTTTTCCAATCAAATCCATTGCAGACCTGTTTTGCTCCAGAAGTGCGAAGGCCTTAACATAATAGTCTTGTTTCATCACTTGGGCTCTCTTTCGGTTGACCAGAACCACAGACATACCGGCGCCGATAAATGTCACTATAGCTGTGCACCCGAGCAGATCAGATAAACTTATTTTAGATAACATTCTCACTAAGTCTAAGACTAATAGTGACCAAACTAGCAAACTAACTAATATAGCATCTAGTTAGACTCTAGTTAGCATCTAGTCTAACTGTAAACACCGTTCGGTTCTATACAGTTCAAACTCTTTCAGTTCAATACAGTTTCGGATAAACCTTATTATTATTATTAGACTTAAAGACCAAGTTTTTTCATATTTAAGCCATAATTAGTTCAATTTAATTCATTTAGTTTTAACGTAAGTCTAAGTTTAATAGTAATTTACGAATTGTAAACAATAAAATATGGACCATTCACAATTAACGTAATGTTTTGTAATTATACAATTCCCCAATAGTATAAACACTCCATAACTGCGTTTCCTTCCTTCCTTCCTTCGTCTCATACTAGTTTTGTGTTTACTTATAATTAGTGTTGTTATCATAGTTCTGAAAGTAGTTTAAATTTATATTTTAAGAATTAAAGCAAAAGTAAAGCATTTATAAATTATAAGCTGTGTTGCTCACAGATGCCTGCTATAGCAAGTACAGAGTTTTAGTAGACTGCCAATTGAGTTCATACACAGATTACGTATACGCATTAGAGTTATAAAATATATATAAAAGGGGGCAAATTCTACTTCTACTTTGGATAGTCTTTAATTTGCATGAAATTAATTCTACCACACTGTAAAACTATTTAACAAGCTTATTTTAGTAGCTTTATAATAGATGCATTTCTCACGTGATACAGCCAACATTAATATGGTATATATTAGTTCAGGATTAGAAAAATATTATTTAAATAAGTTGTAACAATTTAACATGAGAGGAAATTAATAAAAACAGTCTCAAGATTGTTTAATCAATTTATTAAATTAATTTTAAAAAATTAAAAGTATACCAAACCAAATTTTAATTAAATAAAAATATATAACAAACCGTTTAATAGTAAATAATATAAATGAAAATTTGAGCATGTAAATTGAATGGAACTGAATTGAAATTCGATTGATTTGATGGATTCAAGAGATTAGAGTGATTCTAGCAATTCGAGAGTTTCGAGATAACAAATAAACCAAAACAATGTATTAGTTTTGAACTATTTAATATGTAATTCTAGATAAAAATAAATATCGTAATATCCCACACTTAGGGGCTGCCGGTATAAGGCTAGCAAAGAAAGGTCACGACTTTTAAGTCTATTATTAAAGACATTGATGATTAACTGTCAGAAGTTTGACCTAGAACCTGGTTCTATATAATGATAATTTTCACAAATACTACTGTAAATGAATAGTGGGTTTAAAATAATTAGGATTAATTAATTGTCTGTAAACTTTATGGCTTTTTCTGAAGCTTTCCATAAAGTAGTAAGTGGTATTATTATTTTTTAATTTTACTATATTCAACATTAATATTTTCGACTTTAGTATATTCGACATTAATATATTCGATTTTACTATATTTTATATAAGTTTAAAATTTTTAATAAAACTCCACCTCAAAACACCTCTAAAGTAACCACTTACTACTTTATGGAAAGCTTCAGAAAAAGCCATAAAGTTTACAGCCAATTAATTAATAAAGCAAAGATTTAATAAATTCTAATAATACTAAAAAAACAATACAAATCAAAACGTTTGAAAAAATTTATAATAAATTATTAATAACTGTAATAGTGTTTAGGTTTGTTTCATTTTTGCTAATTCAAGTTAAAACTAGTTGACTAGGAATCTAACATATATTAGTATCTAAATTTTAGCAAATAAAGTTTAAGTTTTCTATGCTAGTTATAAGGCGAGGAAAATTTTTAATATAAAAAATGTGTTTAATTAGTGTTTAAAATTAATTGCAAAAATTAAATACAAAGTCAATAACTGGTTTAATTTTTATGCAGCTTGTAATTAGTTTTTGTCTAATTTTTAATTAAAATTAACAGGTTTTCCGCAAATTATCTTATTTTTATTTAATATATTTAATGTTTTTAATACATTTGATATAAATATTTGATTTTTTAGTTAATTTAGTTTATTCTAAACCTTGCAAAATTACATTTATTAATTTATTATATTATATTTTAATTTTATAAAATATTATTGCATTTTAATTGTAAAATAATTTTAAAATTATAGTTAAAATATTTGTCGAAAACCTTATTTTTTCCTCGCTCACCCCGAGGTATACCGGCATTGGATCAACCTCACTTTTACTGGCATGCCGCTATATGTGGGGTATTACGGTAATAAAAATTTGTTTATTTTGAATAAGAAATAAATAATAATTAAAATTTAACAACGCCAATATTAACAGAAATATAACCTTCGCAACACTGTTTGATTGAATCTATAGTTTAACACTTAATACGTCTAAGAATTGTTAGTATAATGTAAGCAAAACTCTATAGAATTAAATAAAACAAATGCAAAATAGAAGAACATAATTGATGAACGAAACCATTTTGAGGTTCAATGAGAGAATAATTATATAAAAATAGTAGAAATCAGATATCTTTGGATCAATTGAACCATCAATTCAACAATCAGTGCAATGCGTTTAAGTGCTATACGACTGCTGCAGTTCCGCAACCCGGGCCAGGGCGGGCCGATGATAGTAAAGATGACATACCTATCAGGGCTGTCGCAGATGCCGTTCCGCTACTACTTCAAGACTGGGCTCTACTTCAGGTACTTCGTCTACTCTAACTTCATAGTCCTGGGCGTCTGCGCCTGGATCTCCTCCAAAGTGAACAGTCCGGCAGCGGTGGCCGCCTGGGAGGCCAAGAA
Organism: Belba bartosi; assembly: GCA_034693685.1. Classification (NCBI taxonomy): domain Eukaryota; kingdom Metazoa; phylum Arthropoda; class Arachnida; order Sarcoptiformes; family Damaeidae; genus Belba; species Belba bartosi. Next base: position 10,311 of record JAQFXP010001831.1, read on the forward strand.
GAAGGCCGATCACGAGAAGGAGCACATTGAGCACATGTGGAGAGACATTAGTGGTTGGTATGCGAACAAGTGATGGAGTGATGGTGTGATGATGTGATGGCTTTCCGATTCATTCGACTCTCTTCACAACCAATCGATTATAGTTTTGATTGATATTTGTTTTAATAGACATTCGATAGACGTTGTAATTGTATTAATGATTAGATTTAAATAAATAATAAAAAATATATTAATTCGGTTCCAAATGTTGAGCTTCACTTAAATTAGCGAAACGTCTGACATATTATGTCGTAATTGCGGTAATTATTTGTCAAATGGAGATATACTATATTAAGACAATCAGAATCTATGCAATTGTGTCTACAGTATAGTCGGTATAATTGCAGCCCTTCTCACAAAATAAGATATAATTACGTTTAGAATCAAAAGTAGTTTATTTCCAATTATATAGTGAATAGACAATAATTTAGAGTTTATGACAAAAGTTTATGACAATTGCAAGCAATCATATGTCCGATGTTTGGGGACTTTCGGTAATTATTTCAATGTTTTTAAACGAATAAAAGAACGAAAAATCAATTACTTCATTGAGCGCTAAATAAATGATTACTTTATTTGTAATTAAATTTATGTTAAATATACCGAAGTTATGCATATTTATGAATTAATATTAAATACATATATATTTTGAACAAACATTTCGACAATATTATAGTTAATAATATTCAGTCAATTGTTTTATACAATATTTAAGGCAATAATTAATTAAAATACCGGTTCTTCTAAGCAATATAATTAATGAGGTATTGAATAAAATAATAAATAATTTGAACAAACGATCGAACAATTATTTAGAAGAATATTGTGTATCTCTGACCAGAAGATGACTTCTTGTAAATACTATAAATCTATGAAATGTTTCGATATTTTTAAGACAAATAACTAAACATTAAATCAATTAATAAGTCGACAGATATTGGACTCAAAGCAAAGTATTTACAAGAAGTGGCGAAAAGTTCTAAAGAGTTATACTTTGATTACTGTATAATAAAAATTAAAATTCCGTCAAAACTAAGGATCAGAATAAGGAGAAAGAGAGGGAAGAAAGAGAAGAGGGGAGAGGGAGGAGGAGGAGGGAGAAGAGAGAGCGGAGAGGAATCAATGCATACGTCTTCTCCTTTTCCACAACATATTGGCTGAAGAGAGACTCGAACTGTAAGACGAAGACGAGGCCGAAGACAAACCCATTGTTAGAAACGGATTTCTGGCCGAAGGGACTGCGAAGTCGATGGGTCGGGCGCTGTGCGAGTGGTTGTGGTTGTGATGGCGTTGCCTCTGATTGGTCTTGTTGGATTTGGCAATCACTTCATACCAATCGCTCTGTTCGTCGTCGCCATCGAAGTTCATATCTGAGTTGTAATCATCGGAAGACTCGCTGAGAGAAGAGGTTTCGGTCATATCGTTATCGCAATCCATTTGAATGCCGTTTAGGTTTGGGTTAGAGCTCTGGTTGGCCTCAGATATGGTAGAACTCCGCTTACGTTTACCGGTATATGAAGTCGAGTGTAAAGCCATCTGAAGCCTAACCTTCGACTCCTTAGGACACAAACTCTTCTCCAAATTGTTTTGCTTTTTGTTGCCTCTCTTGCCCTTCCGGGCCGAGAGTTGACTCATTTTGCTATTTATTCCACAATTGCTTTCGTCGTCGGACTCGGAATCAGATAATATCAATAATTTCGATCGAATCAGAATCGAAGCACTTCTGGCGACTGGTTTGTGGTTCTTAACTGATCTCATTTGAGCGTCTCTTTGGCCGACAAAGCCATCGAAGCCATCGATTTGGTTCACATCGATGTCGACATTGCACTCATTGGAAGTGCTGTTGATTTGGTGATCGACGTCTATCATAGCACTACTCAACTCATCCACCAATTCATCCATTATTTACTCATTTGTTAACTATTTCTTAGTTTTATTTAAATTAATTCAAATTAATTATATTTTTTGTTAAATCAATTGAAATAACGTATCATTCGATGCATTCATTGATAAACATAAACACAAAACGAGTCACTCATGACGTCATTCAAAGTCTGAATTAATTTTTTGAAAACCAGAAATGATTTGCCATTCGATGAAAGAAGGGTTTCATATCGTCACTCCCATTATTGTCCATTTCTCCCATTCCCCTAACTCTTTCCTTCTTCTTTCCTTTCACCTTCTGAATCAGCCCAAACTCTATTATATAAACTGACTATACAGTACATCATCATGATTCATTACATCAAATATTTTCAATTAAATCAAAATTTTTTTATTATATTAATCTGAAATTTTTGATTTTATTATTGAATTTTAGCAAAAATTTATTTTAGTGATAAATTTTCTATTGAATAAGTCTAACTTAAATGTAACTTTTATTATATATTTTGATTTGTATAAACTGTTGTAGAAATAAATGTTTTTATTTTTGAAATGCACCTGGTAAATAAATTTTCATTTTTTAAATTTATAATTATAAATTTTTTAAAATTAAAAACTACTCAGAATGTTCAATTTATATGCAAAACAAATATTACATTTTTTAAAACTTGTAGCACTGGTAAAAATTAAAAGCAATCACTATAGTAAATTTTTGCTAAAGTTTCAATTTGAGATTAATATACAGTAATTCTTGTAAATCTATTTCTTATTTAAATGAGAATACTGTATATAAAAAAATTAGTTTTGCAAACAGTTGTAATATTTGCAGTATTTTCTGAAGCAATTATATTCTCAAGCAATGAAGCAAAACAATGAATGTAGTTAGTATAAATATATTTATTATTAATTCATTTTTTCTTTTAGTATATTTAATAATATATTTCAATAAAAAGTTATTTAATAAAACTAAATAAAAAGTTATTTAGATATATTTTGGCTTGGCGTTTCGGAGCTTTTCGGATGCTTTCTCTATTGTAGTAGGCAGTGACTTTAAACACAAAAATAAAAGATATGATCAATAGCTTCATAATTGATAAATAAAATGTTTGGTACTCGTCTGGCAATACATTGAATTTTAATAATGAATTATGTTTATATAATTTAAACATCATTTTCCGTCACAAGAAAATTGTTTATATAAATATTTTATTCAATTATCAATTTTGCTTTAATATATGTATGCGATAGTGAAAAGATAATTAAAATATCTCATTTAGTTTGTCTGTAAATTGAGTCTGAAATTCATAAACTGTAAGAAGATATTGTATTTTTGAATGCTCATAACTTTTAAAATATCAAAGTTAGAAGAATAATTTTTACACATTTTCTAATCATATCACATGCTTTTATTATGATTAAAATTATTTTAAAAAATAAGCAACTTTATCCATCTTCTGACAAGTCTTTTAAATTTTAAAAATTTTAATTACAATAAAATTTATAAACTAAATTTGCCAGAATTTTTAAGAATTATTTTTTAAAATATTTCGAAAATAATCAAATAGTCAAAAACAAAATAAGAATAAAATAAAAAATTTTAAAAACTAATTTTACAACTTAAACCTGTTTAACTGAATTAAAATAAATTTAAATTTAATTGCGATTTAAATATTTTTATTTAGTTAAAAGATTAATTTAAAATATATCAGTCAGTTTCATTTGTATGTGCTCAAAAACAATGTAGTAGACATAGCAGCACTTCAGGACATTTTCTATATATTATTTGACATTAATTGTAAAATAAAGTAATAATAAACGTTGATAAAAAAAATTTCCAACTTTATTATTATTAACGTTTAACATTATTAATAACCATAACGCTTTAAAGTATAAAATTATTATTACTTTTAACATGTAAAATCATAACTGCTTTGTTACTTAGCTAGTATTGGATATTTACTTTTTATTTTAAACTTTAAATTGCATACAACAGCTAATTAACAACTAGTATCGAATGTTCCAGAGTGCCGCTATGTCTACTACATCGTTTTTGAGCACATACATATAAACTGACTGTATAGTTTAAAGCTTTGATGCCAACCTCAAATTAAAAATTTTAAAATTCTTATTATAATTTGTGTACAATTTTTACTACAAAACTTTTCTGAATGAGATTTGTAAATAAATAAACCACGATAATTAATCAATTAAAAATAAAAAACAAAAACATAGTTACTCTTATTTTACTCTATTTCTTAATAATCAAAGTTTTATTAATTAAAAAATTTATTTTAAAAATTAATACGTTGCTTTTGTCTTGATCATATGATTAACAATTTCTTATTCTCATACATCGTGTGTTCAGATTTAATTTTACAAATATTTTAAGTCATTTAATAAAAATTGTTTGTTTATATAAACAAATCCTATCCTTAATTAATTGTAACATTATTTGCGATTGTTTTCTATTATGAAGTTTATGTTCTAAATGTTAACCTGTGACTATAAACTTAGTATAGAAAATGTAAGTAATAATTGACTCTAGGAGTCAGAGTTGGGCATCATAGTCTATGATTCATAGGTTTAAAGAATGCATTAATCTTCTAAACCAAAACTCAAAGAAATGAAAATTTTAAAATTAAGAAAGTATTTCAGTTTCTAATTATAAACAATTTAATCATTTGTAGAAATGATTTTCAAACTGAGAATATGCACAGAATTGACGACTTTATTGTCTAAATCCTTTCTCTAAGCAATTGAAACAAGGGATCAATGTTCGACAAACTTGTCAGTCTGTGTCCATTCAATTTTTGGCGGATGTGCTCTATTTGATCGAACACAACAGTAGAGATATTACTCGACTCAACAATTGTACTCAATACTCTGGCCAAACTCTCCATGTCACCTTGGAACTTACCGGCGCGCTCTCTCTTCTCTGTCTGCGCCGGATGTATGCCATCGAATACGTGTGAGAGTCCAAAGTCCATCCATTTGAGCACTAGTATCTCTTCTTCACTGCCATTGCTGGCATCAGTCTCTTTAAAGAGCAAAATGTTGTTAATGTGTGCGTCGGAGTGAGAGATGTTCTGCCGGTGCAGGTATTCCAGACCTGTTCCGCAAAACAAACAAATATTAGTTAAGAGAATAATATATTCTAAAGTACAGTATATAATGTTTTATGCATTTCATTGCTCTGTCTCTATGTCTTAGTCATACCTGAATACAACTGAACGCAAAAGCTGCAGCAAAGGCCCTCGGTGAATGGGCGCTCATCATTTCTATATGTGTTGAAATCATGGCCCAAATCCATAATCAGGTAATACCTTTGATACGAATAGAACTTACTAAGCGGGTTGTGCATAAAGCCTAACAGATCTGTATCACCGAATCCAATGTCATACCTGTATTGAAGCAAATTTGGGTGTTTCACTGTTTTCATCACATACCTCTCCGTTTGATACTGTTCCTTCTTGGCCGGATTGTTATTGAAGACTGTCCAAAAATTGAAAAATTTTGCCACAAACTCGTCCCCAACCGCTCGCCCGCACAGGTTCGCACCCTTTAGAACAAACAAACAAATGACATAATGAGTGAACAGAATATTAGAGATATTTAACACTTATTTGCAATTATTTGCAAACACTTACCTTCTCAGCATACGTGCCCTTAAATATGGGAAAAGTACTCTTAGTTTCTATTTTGTCAACTACATTGAACCCCATTTGTGCCAAAACCTCTACATCTCGGTCTTTGTTGTAATTGCGTGAGAGCTTCCTTTCGACCCCGAGATCTGCGTCCGCACCCGTATACGGCTCCGGAGGCATTGGCGGGTCTTCATGGTGTTGCGGCACTGAATGAGAAGGCGATTTTGCGCCTCTTTGTTGATAAGATCTTCTTTTGTCCAAATGGCCAATACCTGGACCTCCTGCTTGAAAGCCTGAATGCTGTCCATGGTGCTCATACTGCTCTCCCTGGCCATAGTCTGAATATCCTGATTGTGCTGAACGATATCCCGGACTGCGTCCACTCGGACTCGTGTCCTCAATCCACTCTTGTCTTCGGCCAGTTTTGTGCCATTTTTTGCCCCAACCTCCAGAACCACCTGCACCTTCAGAACCACCTCTACCGCCATAACCACCCGAACCTCCACCTCTACCCCCATAGCCACCCGAACCTCCACCTCTGCCGCCATAACCACCCGAACCTCCAGAACCACTCCACTCTCCGTAACTACCTCTACCTCTACCTCTGTGGGACATATTTACTTTTTTGTGCTAAGATTTCTAACCTTTTGATCCGAAAAAATATTGGAAAAACACCTAAATCACAGTTACTATCAGTATTTTGACAATTTTTAATTTTCTAAAATCTTTCTTTGATTGTTAGATAATTAAAATTATTTGTTTAAAATTTTAAAAAGTAATGATAAATTCTCCGAGATAGCAACTTGCTTGGATATATTTGAAACATATTTAAAACAGGAATCGTGAAGGGGGATCATACAAAAATCCCTCTGATTTTTAAATTTTGAATTTATTCCTCCCTAGCATTTGGTCCGCGAAAAGGTACCCTCGACTTTTCTCGACGATTAGGAAATTTTCCGTAAAGTGGTGCTAAATCCAGTTTAAATCCAGTTAAATAAAATAAAATGTTATCATAAATATATAGGTTTTTAAACGTTTTTGGAAAAATCTCTTTCCTGATCCCCCCTTGAATCGGCAGACCATCTTGATCCCTTATTTAAAACTATTTAGTGATTGCATAATATAAAAATTTTAAATTATTTGATTATTTTTTAATAAATTAACATTTATACTAATGTTTTTTGCTATTTCCTTTAATAAACTTTAATTTAAAATTTTTTATGAAATAAAAATATATTTTTTATTAAATATAAGCAGAGTAACCCAATTTTAATCTTTTGTTTTAAAATTTTAATGCGTTGTTTTTGTCTTGGTTATTTAATTAACTAATGTTTATTTGTAAGCCTGCTAAGAAGTGGCCCGCGGGTCACTATCTAACAACGTTAATTGTAATCTTGCAAGTAGCTTTTGACTACGTGTTCGAAGTTTTTATTTTTTTTTCACAACTTCAATAACTTAGAAATAGCAATCACAGGTTTATATTTATTAATTTATTAAAAGAGTTATCCGGCCAAAGGTAACAATCTATTTGAATGCACCACTTTTTATGTAGACAAGTGATGCAAGTGCTA
>JAQFXP010001832.1:0-17445 GCA_034693685.1 Belba bartosi
GAGAACATACACTGTATGAGAACATACACTGTACGAGAACATATACTGTACGAGAACATACACTGTATGAGAACATACACTGTACGAGAACATATACTGTACGAGAACATACACTGTATGAGAACATACACTGTACGAGAACATATACTGTATGAGAACATACACTGTACGAGAACATACACTGTACGAGAACATATACTGTACGAGAACATATACTGTACGAGAACATATACTGTACGAGAACATACACTGTACGAGAACATATACTGTACGAGAACATACACTGTATGAGAACATACACTGTACGAGAACATATACTGTATGAGAACATACACTGTACGAGAACATACACTATGAGAACATACACTGTACGGGAACATATACTGTATGAGAGCATATAAAATACGAGAACATACACTGAGGGAGCGGGCATTTTGCTTTAGTTCTCTCTGATCATGAATATTTACAGTGGATGGAAATTTCATGTTTTTATGACCACACGAGAACACTTGTTTAATATTACCTAGCAACATTACAGATATTTCACATTATAGACATTACAAATCAGCGAAGAATTTTAGCGCAAAATTTAGCTTGTTCTGTTTATTAAATATTTATATTCGCTTATTTGAACTGATTAAATTAACTACGAAATTATATTTTCTAGTATTTAAATTTAAAATAATATAATCTTGAATTGTAAATTATACGCTTTCAAATAATAATTGGCTCAATTAGATTACATTAATATAAATGTTTGTTTTAAATTTCAAATTAAATATACAATGTTGATATAAAATTTTAAAATGTCAAAACAAATTCCAAATCAAATAATATATTTTAAATAATATTTAAAAGCCCTTTTCCGACCCAAACCCTTAAACCCTAACGAGGATTGTAATAAAGAAGTGTTAATAATTATTCAATATGAATATTACGTAAACTTTAAAAACATTTAAACGGTTTAACAAAACGTTGAAAAATAATTTTATATATTAAGACTAATTTTTTAATAAATTTTATTGTATAACTGAATTTATAATAAACTAGACAGTAATAATTTATCCTTTTATAAAGATATTGGTCTAATTCAGTCAGTCAATAATCAGTTTGTATTAATACTGGTAGCAAGGAAACTTTCGTTAAGATGTTATGAAACGTTTTATATAAGACTAACGCGTTTAATATCGAAACAATTAATTAAAAAGAATAATAATAACTAGGCCTGGGAAATCTCTGGTACACGTACCAGTTTAGGCAGACGTTCTTTGTAATCTTGAAAGTTGCTTTCGACTAAGTGTTTGAAACTAATATTTTATTTAAAACGTCTATGACTCATAAATAGTAATAAAAAGGTTATATATTTATTAATTTGGTAAAGTTTAATTAGAGTCTTAGTTGAAATATGTTCTAGAGTTTAAAAAATGTTTATTAACACAAAACTGTTTATTAAACAAACAAAAACAGTGTATCTGTACTGTTCTAAGGCTGATAAGACATTGCGAATATTTCGTTTATGCATGCTAACTAAATAGTTAAAGTAATTAACAAATATTTTGAAATTTAAAACATATAGCGATTTTTATTGTTAAAGTTTAAAAATTTTAAAATAGTAATTAATTTTATAAATTATTTGTCGAAATACAAATTTAAAGTTATTATTTACCTTGTTTAGTTTAATTTATGAAGGTAAACTGGAACCGAATATATTAATATTTAATAATTTTACGCGAAGTAGCAAGCTTGGTTGTTGAGAGGGTTGTATTTGATTTGAGTAACCTAAATAAATATTAAAATAGACAATCGGTTTTTAATTAAACATATAACAACATTTTAAAAATATTTACCTTGTTAAATTGATATCAACAAGGAATTTTTGATTTCTGAGATGCGTGCCTTGCTATAATTAAATAAAATATAATCATATTTTTGATAATTTTTTTAAAGAAAATGGCTTACCTTGTTCAATATTTTTTTAAAAAAAATACGACTCAAAATAAATTCAATCCTTTTTATTAATCTTGTGATTTCTGTAAAAGTATAAATATTAATTTTGAAAATAGACAAGTTCAACAAAATTAACCACAGAATAAATGTACCTTGGTAGTTGAATTTTTTTTAATATATAAAATATATGTAGTTTAATTTGAATTGAATTCAAAATTTTAGAATAATAATAATTTTTGATGTTTTGTTTAAAAGTAGTAAAACTAAAAAGAATAATTAATTAGTAGCTGGAAACTAAATTCTAAATTTAATGTGGACTAAATAATTTATATAAAACTTATTAATTTTAGATTATAAAAACATGTTAATTTAATTTTTAATGTTTTAAACTAAAGCTAAATCATACAGTTAATCGAGGTCAGAGAAGCTATTAAAAATTTATTTAACTTTAGTTTTAAACAGTTTTTACAGCTATTTAAAACATTTTTAATATAAAAAAAAATTAAAATTTATTAATAAGTAATATCTAATTCAGACGTCTCAAAGAGGGGTAGATCAGGCAAAAATCCCCTTTAATTTTAAAAATTTGAATTTATCCCGCTCCCCCCCCCCATTTTAACATTTGATTTGCGAAAATTACCCCCTCGACTTTTTGCCGGCCGCCGAAGGCAGCCCGCAAATTTATTTGGTTTTTTCGGCCAAAATTAGGAAATTTTTATTAAATTGAAGCTAAATCCGGTTTATATCTAGTTAATTTAACTAAATTTAGTTTAAATTCAGTTTAAATTCAGTTAAGTTAGGCAAAATTTCATCATAAATATATAAGATTTTTGAGAGTTTCTTTTTTGAAAAATCCCCACTTTGAGCCCCCTGAATCGGCCGATTTTTTTTATCTCTGCTCTTAGTAGACCAGATGAATGTAAACCATTTTTTGCCAGCAATCTATAGCTTAAACTCTAGCAAGTACAGATTAATTGATAAAAATTTTAGCATTGTACTATAAAATTACTCAAATATACACTTTAATTCTAGATAGAATTGATTGGTAAATATTGATAGGTGAATTGATAGTACTTATAGTCAAAAATCGTTTAATGGTTACGCTACTAGATTTATTTTCGAAAAATAAATTGTGATTATAATATATTTTCAAAGCAAATAAAAATTATTTTAATCATTAAAATATATGTTTTGTTATAAGATATAATACATTAAATTATAATTTATATTCAAAAAAAATATATAAATTTAAAAACATTTAACAAAACTAAAAATATGATAAAATATTAATTTAGAGCAATTAAGTTTAAATGTGCAGCTAATAAACTATTTTTTTTCATTAATATAATTTTAATAATCTGTTTGTTTTCTAACGTAAATTTATTATATTTTTAATTGTTTAAAATTTCAACTAAATTGCATTCAACAATAGTAGAATAATATTTATAAGTATTCAGCATTGATGTACAAATTAAACATGGAGTACTTTGTTTAATATATTTTTTATTTTGTTAACTAAATTAAGAGTAAAATCGGCCAATAACAATTTGTTTAGAGTTGGTCTTGTAAATAATTTCAACAAAAATCAGAAAAGAAATTTTATTAACAAGTTAATAATTATTATTATTGTAACTTATAAAATTTTATAGAAATTTTAACCAGTTTTAATATTTTCAACACATACTATTTAACAATTATAGTCAATATTAATTATATATAAAATTAAGTTTAGTTATAGTATGTTACAATATGTTAGCTAAATTGATTATTATATTTGCTATATTTTTGCAAATTATGTATTACTACAACTCTAGTAAGGATATAAAACCGACATTTCTTGTGGTGTTTGAAATGATGTCGGGTTTGCGTTCACCTATAAGTGTTGGACTCGAAGGTAGAGAACAAACATTGACTTCAATTAACAAAACACGTAAACTGATCAAAAGTGTTAAAATTCAAGTGGATATAATGATTCCAATATTATGTACATTATTTGTATTAATACCACTTGTAATTATCTGAAAGTAGTTTATAGTAATTGTGTATTTTATGTATTTTATACATACAAAGATGGTGGTTCTATACCAGAGATATCGTTAATTGCATATACAGTATGTTTAGAGAAAATTAAAGTTATTTATTTTAAAAGAGTTAATATTTATAAAACAATTTTTGCATATTAACATAATAGCTTATACTTTTAAAATTAATAATATTGATTATCGAATTGAATTTTGTTTTAAAGTAGATTTTAGTCAGTCATTTGTAACACTAATGTTTTAAATAAAATTTTGTTTATTTTTTATCCTTTTTATGAATACTAATTCTTAACATATGTATTAAATAAAAACATAAAACTTAGATAAATGGTCAAGTTATTAATATAAATTTAATAAATTACTATTAATAAAATACCCAAAAATATACGCATTTAAAAATTTACATTTAAACTTAATATACATTTTAAAAAATAAATTAACTGTGTAAAATCTGTAGTGAGAAGACCGTTGGTCTGTATTACATATGTAGTGAGACGACCGTTGTGGTACGCGGCAAAAATCTAATTTATATTTGTAGTGAGACGACAGTTGTGGCACGCGCTAAAAATTTAATTTATAAATGTAGTGAGACGACCATTGTGGCACGCGCCTAAAATGTAATTAATTTGTAGAAAAGCGATAGTTGTAATACGCTTCAAAAATACATAATACACACTAAATATATATAACACACAAACAAACTCAAATAATTAAACAAACAATTAAATATTTGTTTAACTCTACCTTGAAAATAACATATGTTAAATACAAAAGTTTGAATAAAAAAAACTGCAATTAAGACAGCTAAAAATTTTGTTTTTGCATAAAAGCTTTTCAAACATTTAATATAAAAGAAGAGACATCAAACATTTAAAACTATTAACTCTTGAAATTTAATCAGATTAAGATAAAATGTTTTTAGTCTATCGAAATTGTTTACAAAGCCATAAAGTAAAAATTTTGGAAACACATATTGCAGCTGAAAGTAGTGTTAATAACGAAGTGATTATTAAGTTGAAAAAGGATAAAATTGTATCAGAGTTGTTAATTAAAGCTGAAAAAAATTCTATGGATTATGAAGATAAACGAACCGATAAGTTAAAACGCTATGCAGAAGTTTCACTGGAAGTATTAAAAAGGAGTTTAGAATGTCTTGAACCCAAAATTGAATACGAACAAAACAACTGTGTTTTTGGCATAAACAAAACTAGAAACGTTTCAATCGGCATAACTGTTTTGGACGAATTAAAGTCAAAAATTTATAAATGTAAAGGATTGATTTTACAATGGATTGATAAAGCATGTTTTTGCGATAAAGATATGGTTTATAGAAAGATTTTGGCATTTCACGCTATATTGGAGACTGTAAAGCGGGCAGAATTGTTAATAATAAATAATGAAGTAACTAGTGACGGAAACGACTTGGAAATTCTTCGCTTATTGATAGAATTGTTAGGACATCAATATAATTTTTTAAATCCGTCATATTTGTTAATTAAAACTCAAAAAGTCTGTCATTCTACAGAATATCAATGTAAAATAAAAATTTAAAAAGATTTTAATTTACATTTAAAAAGCGTTATATTTTTTATTTTTGAAAAATTAATAAAAACTGAAGGTTTTAAACAAAAAGATTAACATCTGTTACTATCTAAACTTAAAAACTGTTATAAACAAATATATTAGATAGCAGCTGAAAAGAAAATAAACAAAAAATTGACTTTCTGCAAACTCAACTATATAAACTAACATTTATACAACTAAAACTTATCAGTTGCCTAAAAATGAATTATTAACTAATTTTGTTTATTTATATATTTTACTTATTAGTGAATATATATATCGTGCACCAAATTAAAGTTGATTATGTTGAGTTAAGTAATGATTTTCCGAATACTCGCTTTAGTCGATTGAAACCATATGAACTATTGAACGTAAAAGATGAGAACTTGTTGGAGATTTTGGCTAAAGACTGCTCAAATATGACTGTGCGTAAACAACTGATTCAAGCTTATTTTACAGTTAAACCACCCGATGCCGAATATATATTTTGCAATTTTAACGTTAGTAACCAATACGTATACAACAATCCGTTAAAATATCCTAAGGTTCGCAAATGGTCAATTATTCGACAGTCATATGTTATGGTTAATCAATTGTTATGCGACGAAGATGAGTATTTAATGTTTGAACCGATGAACCAATATAGAATACTCAAAGCTGATTTGACAATAATCACCGCTTACGCCAAAGATTGCTCAATTAAGACCATTTTTTGACATTATGTACAACATATTGATTCTAAATATATATCAAGTACAAACCTAAAAAATTGCGAGCTTGATAAAGAAATAGACGATGAATTAGAAGAGATGTCGACAAAAAAAATCCGACTAGAAAAACTGCCTGTATATACAATTTTGCCCAAAAATGTAAATACATCTCAAATTACCAAGCCATATTTGGATATATTTGATAATTTTACCACTATAATCAATAAAACTACATCACAAGTGGAACGATCAAGCAGTCAAACAAAAATAAAATTGAACGGCACATTAATCGATTTTCTCCTCCTTGGAAGTCAAACTTCAGAAACCACATTAGAACCAATGACATCAACTACTATTCCAATAATGACTATTAAAACTTCTACAATGGCTCCGATATCTGTGCGATTATTAAATTTTAAAACAATTTGAAACACAACGGATGTTTCTACAATAAAATATCAAAATGAAACCAATACCACAATTAGTACTGACGAAGAAATTAAATTAATACAACAAACATTTTCCACTCCTAACAAATTTGATAACTCGACATATTTGATTGGCTGTGCTGCACATGGGGTGCAGTTCAATAAGGTTGGCGATTTGTATTCATTCACAGACGAGTTTATCCATTTTATGAGATTACCGTTTCCTTTTAAAAATTTTAAACTTGGAATTGTTCATCACCAGTCTTGTAAAAGCTTTGTCGATTTACTTCCTAATGCAGACAATTTTACCAACACTGATGGCAATTTGTTATTAAACACTTTAAAAATTACTTGTGATAAATTTGAAGAGAGTTTAAATTCGTTTGCTACACAGATTGAAACAACTGCCAAAAATGCTTTGGAAGAGTTTAAAATTAGAGAGATATCCAGATCAAAAAGAGAGCCAGTAACCATCGCCCTTGGGGTATTAGGTTTAGCGAGCGTTTTTGGTTGGGGATTGTGGACTACATCTGAAATTATTAGCTCAAAACACGATAGAAAGAAATTGCATAAGAAAGCGTTTATTCTGGAGCAAAACGTTAAAACTTTGGGAGTTGGTTTAAAGATTCTAACAGACTCGTTCATTGGCTTCTCCACAGAAGTTGGCACGGCTTTGGAACAATACGATCGTAAAATTGAATTATTAAGAAACTTTTCAATTGAACAATCGTTAGAATTAAGAGAAGTTTTGGTAAATGCAACAAAATATCTTGAAAACAGAGACAAAATCGTCGCAATAATAGGTACTTTTAATGACTATAGGTTAGTCCAAAACAATTTATTACAAAACAAACTAATTATATTACTCGACGGCATACAAACAAACGAAGATATATTTGCTACTTTGAGCCGAGGCAGGTTAAGTCATGGTTTTATAAATTGGAGCAAGTTAAAAAACATTTTTGACGAAATTAACAAAAATTTTGGAAACTTACTTCAATTTGCGATAACTGAAGAGATGAAACATCTATACTACGCACTACCATTAATCTCATTTGCAATTGATGCCAGGTCGCAAAATATTTATATTAGTTTTCGAATACCTTTAGTCCGAAGGGGTACTCCGCGAATGTACTCTATGATAAAGCCATTGTATTTTCCATTTAGTTGCTTGAAAAGCACTTGTTTTAATTATGGAGGAAAACGAAAAATTATTGCTTTAGAATCAAATCATAATTTATGGCTAATTGAAGTCAAATCTGGAGAATTATTACATGAGATTGACAGTAATTCGATAACTTGCGACTATATAAATCACCGAAAAATTTGCTTTACGTTCCGAGGAAATTAAATAATTGAGCCGACGGATTGCAATTTAGCCATTTACCAATAGAATGAGACGAGAATTGCCGAAAAATGTAAAGTCAAAACAAAGTCAACCAATGAATATCAACCCATCTCTATTGGAGGTGATCGATATGTTATACATAAAAATATTGTAAAACATTATGACTTACACTGCGAAAACAAAAGGGACGTTAGAGTTGATGTTAAATTTTGGGCAGAAATTTTAGAACTAGATGTAGGCTGTAATGTGGCATTGCCTAGTCTAAGTCAATTACTTTATGGTCCAATATACACTCCTTTACGTTCAGAAACAAATATTAGCAACCTATCATTTCATTCAACGTTGTTAGAACTAATTCAAATAGCGTCAAACAATACAGATTTACAATATAAAGATTTATAAATTCCAAAATTAGAAACACCATATATTACTCCTTTTAACATATCCGACAACACGTTAGCTTCAAACGAGTGGAATACCGAGACTTTAACCAAATTTACAAGTTATTTATATAATATTCAAATTAACGTTTCTAAAGCTCTAAAAGGCGTAGAAGAGATTGCCTCAAATGGACATACAAATTACTATATAGATAATTTTATTGGAAGCATAAGTGGATTTGTACAATTGATCATGACTTTTATATTAGTATTTGGAGCCTTGACTTATAGTCGAATTTTTGGCTATGGTTACACATTGACGGTAATGGCGCCACAGAGGGCTAACGCAAATCTATTGGGATTCAATGTTAAATTTAATTCAATTAGTATATACATGATAATAGATTTTACTACTGTTTTAATTTTAATAATAATGCTAATAATAATAATTAAAGTCACCTGGTACCGCACTCATGTGCTGACATCTCATTACGGACGAGCGCAAAATGGAACCAAAAATAGAACCGGATGGACAATTGTTATGAACATACATCATCAGCAGATAGGATTTTGCCAGATTATAAACAAAAATATCTATTTAAGATTTTCTGTTAATGCGTTCAAATCAACTCAAAGAAGCAATATGAAAATTATTAATTGCTGTTTTATCTGGTATATCAAAAATATAAATGGTATAAATTTTCTTAGACGAAGCGAAGATATACATTTAACTCTAATGGATCAGGAGGGGAATCAAACAGAAGACCGGTTCCAGCAAGTCAGAATAAAAATTGAAAATATCAATTGGGATTATAATCCAGAACCGATTGCTTTCAATAAAGTAAATTCTTATTGACAAGCCATTGTTACTTTATCAAAAGATAAATCGAGTTTTAATTAAACAAAACACATTTATAATTTTATAACTGTTATTATTAATAAATTAAATTTAATTTGAAACATTAAAACGACGTGTGTATTTATTAAAACAATGAAAATTATTAACAAATGTTTGGCAGATGTTGAAAAAAAAATCTTTAATCCTGTCGGTCATGACACTAATGCAGATGTTAATAATACTTGCGTAAACAATCATATGTTTTAATAATATAAATAGTTAAATTTTATTGAATCAATTCACAGTTGAGTTTATACTCTCTACTATTAAATTACAGTTCAGCTTTTAATTAAAAATTTAACGTAAAATGGAATCGACATTACGAAGGACCCTATCATCTTCAGACATTGGCGGAGATTTAGTCGCGCCATCAGCGTCGGTTTACAGAGCTCCTGAAAGAGATGCAAAAGATAATTTTGGTGATGACAAGTCAACACTAGGTAGAAGCTCTGTGGCAATGTCTAACAAAAAAGAGCTAGATGTAACAGACGTCGCGTATCCAAGACCATTACCTCCGATACCAGCTAATGCACAGATCACTCGGAGATTTGACAATTTAAGTATGAAACCTAATAAGGTGGCGGTTTTTATCAAACCTTATGTTGGAAATGACGATAGAGAGACCATACATGACTGGTTTGCTAAATTTGAGATAATGGCAATGACTAACAACTGGCCAGAAGAATACAAAAAGAATATGGTTTTATTCAATATGGACTCTGAACCATACCGTTACTGTTTTGAATTAATCAACGAAAATAAAGATATTACATATACTTAGTTGAAAAAGAAGATGATTGAACGATTTACTAATAAATACAATGCACCATTAAACTTTCACGAACTTACGCAAAGACGTTTTAGAAAAGGCGAATCATTCTTAACTTACTACAATGACAAAGTAAAGCTCATGAGACGCGTAGATCCGAAAATGAATTTTGCTTCAAAACTCAACCACATTATTGTAGGGTTGGAGATTAATCTATACAAGGACGTGTTAAGAAATAACATTCATCAACCTCCAATGTCTATGGATGAACTATTTCATACCATTAATAATTTACACCAAATTGAATTATCCAGCAAAAATTAAAAAAAAATAGCACAAAAATCGGTTCGGTTTGATGAAAAACCACCTCAACGACGAAATGTTAATGACTTCTATCAAAATACAAAGACTTGGGGAACACAGTCGTTCCACCCAAACAGTGGATATTATCGCGACAATCGAAAACCATGATTTGACCCGGGTCGAAATAAAAATCGATATGATACTCCGGATAACAACCGACAGCAATACCCTCAACCTCAGGCTTCAAGTAACAGACCTAATCAAGCAGACAACAATAATTTACCTAAACAGCACCGCCCTAATCGTAACGAAAACAACACGTCAAATAATGCTAATAGCCGTCCCACTCCAGACAACAATGGCAATCAAAATTTTACTCGATATTCGAGGACAGAAGAGGGCGCGCCGATTTGTTTCTACTGCCATAAACCTGGTCATGTTCAACTTAGTTGTTCAGCTAGACTAGCAAACTTGGCTAAAAACAACGTAGAGACGGGAAACTAGTCGAGACACCAGTTGCTGATGGGAGACTGGTCGTCAATGCTTTTCTAACTAAACCATCATTTAGTCGCATTTATTTTAAAGTTAAAATCAAAAATAATTATTATAAACTATTGTTTGACTCCGGCGCTGCAGCTTCGTTAATCAGTTACAAATTTGCAAAACAACTTAATTTGTCGAAATTTAAAAATTTTAATGTTGTTATTAGGATGGTGAATGGCTTATTAGCAGAAATCAAACATGCAACGGATATAGAAATGGAATACGAAAATTTGCGTTTTATTCAACGATTTTATATTTTAGATAATTTGGCAGAATCTGCCATCCTAGGAATGGATTTTTATTCAAATGCAAATTTAATTATTTCTTCAACATTTAAAAATAAGAAATATACAGTCAATAATTGCATTTGCGATTTGAGTAATATAGTAATCATTAATCCTGTGCTAGAAACGCCTAATTCAACTGAAGATTTAGAAATTGACATTTTATCCTATCCTAATTTTAATGGCTTTTTCGTTCAGAATAAATTAAAACGAGAAATTATTGGGAGTTTGATAAACAGGAACGAACTAATATCTGAAAAGGACTTTATTAATGTAACTATAACTCAAGAAGCAAAATGTTTTCATCACAAGCAAGACGTTTCGTTTAAAAATCAACGACAAATTGATGTTTTATTTGCTAATACTGAAACTAACTTCAATAGTTTTAATTTTACAATTGGAAGCGACATTTTGTGGAAAAGAAAAAAAGTTTATTTAATTTAAAAAAAAATTTTATTATTTATTTGCATTTAAATCTTCTGATTTGAGACTAGCACGAGGCTTAAAACATGCTATTGAGATCGGAAATTCAACACCTATAGCTCAAAAGAACTACAGGTATGCGTTTACAGAAAAACAGGAAATATCAAGACAAATAAATGAAATGTTAGATAGTAAAATTATCAAAGAAACGCAAAGCAGTTGGATTAGTCCCATTGTTTTGGTAAAACAAAAAAATAAATTTCGTTTCTGTCTCGACTAGCGAAAGCTAAATGCAATAACAAAACCGGACGTTTTTCCGTTACCGCTGATAGAGGATATGTTAGATAACCTTGCAGGAAATCAATTTTTATCAATACCGGATTTAAAATCAGGTTATTTCAAATTGAGGTTAATAAAAAAGGTAAAGAAAAAACCGCTTTTAAGGCAAATAACAATGTCTATCAATTGGAAAGGATGCCGTTTGGTTTAATTAATGCGCCTTCGACATTTCAAAGGTTCTTACAATCAGTGTTAAGAGGAATCCTTAACCAATATGTAGCCGTCTACATTGACGACATAATTGTATTTTCAAAAACCATTGAAGAACATTTTCTTCATTTAGAAAAAGTTTTTACAAGATTAGACAAAGTAGATCTATTATTACATTCAGAAAAATGCAAGTTTCTATGTCAAGAACTGAAGTTTTTAGGGTTTATAGTGGGGAGAGAGGGTACCTCACTGGACCCCGAAAGGACGTTAGCCATTGATAATTTTCCAAAACCAGTTAAAATTAAAGATGTTCGGTCATTTCTAGGCATGGCTAATTACTATAGAAAATATATAAAGAACTTTGCGCAGATAGCAAAACCGCTAACCAGACTATTACGAAAAGGAGAAAAATGGAACTCGACCGAGGAGAATCAGAGGTCTTTTGACAAAATCAAACAGATACTAACAAATCCACTAATTTTGGCTCATTATAAAATCGGAGATAAATTACTGCTTTATTTCGACGCCAGTGGTTATAGCTTGGGGGCGATTTTGACTCAAATCCAATAGGGAAAAGAAAAAATTTTACAGTTTGCAAGTTGTACATTAAACAAACATCAAGAACACTACTCAGTCAGCGAAAAAGAATGCCTTGGTATTGTATGGGCAATAAAAAAATTTAGACATTATTTAGTCGGAGTGGAATTTATTATCAAAACGGACCATTGTAGTCTTTGTTATTTAATGAAAATTAAAGACATTTCAGGAAAGTTGTGTAGATGGGCATTACGACTTCAAGAATATAAGTTTGAGATACAATATAAAAGCGGAAAACAGCACACTAATGTCGATCCTTTATCGCGGTATCCGCTTACAAACAAATCTGGAAATTGCGATGAAATTAATGTTTTCAATGTAAAAACTATTAATATTTAAGAAGAACAAATGAATGATCCTTGGTGCAAATATATTAAAAACAGATTAGAAAAAAATAACTTAAAACCTAGCGAAGCTTACGAAATAATGGACAACCTTTTGTTTAGAAAAGTTGTTGACTCAAGAGGAATAAAAAGAAAGTTTATTTGTCTACCACTAAAACTTCGAAAAGAAGTGTTATTTAGTCTACATAATGACTTAACGGCGGGTCATTTGGGATTTATAAAAATTTGTATAGGGTAAAAGAAAGATTTTGTTTTCCTAAACGAGAAAAAATTGTCAGACTATACGTCAGAAGTTGTCAAGACTGTCAATCAAGGAAAAGAGATTTTGGAAAACCCAAAGGAGATTTACAACACGTTATTGCTGCCAAACCTTTTGAAATTTGCGGAATTGATATTTTGGGACCGATGAAAAAAACCCAAAATCACAATAAATATATAATTATACTAATTGATTATTTTACAAAGTATGTTGAGGCGGCGGCGCTTCAAGATATTATTTCGATTACCGTTGCTGAATTTTTTATACGCTCGGGAGTGTTACGTCACGGAGCAATACAAAGGTGCATTAATGATTGCGCTCAAAACTTTTGCTCTAAATTTTAGGAAACTGTGTTTGATATATTATCCACCAAGCATATACGCTGTTCCTCATACCACCCGGAAACGAATGGACTGGCTGAACGACAGTGTAAAACATTAACAGATATGCTAGCCCTGTATTGCAAAAGCAATCAAAGAGATTGGGATTTATTTATTCCCTACGTTATCTTTGCTTATAATACAGCCTGCCATAATACCACAAAACAATCACCTTTTTATCTGATGTTTGGAAGAGATCCAAGATTACCAATTGACATAAATTTAAATTTATCCTCAAATTTCCCCGAGGTTGATGATGTTAAAACGCGGATAATAGAAGCAAGAGCACTAATAAAGCAAAATGTTTTAGATGCCAGGAGGCGTCAAAAAGCTTTCTATGATAAAAATCATAAAAAGGTAAAGTTCGAAATAGGATAAAAAGTACTGGTGTATACCAAAACACGTAAAATTGGTTTAAGTACGAAGCTAAGCAACAACTACCACGGGCCCTACGTAGTTGTTGAACGACAGACACCCGTAACTTATACTATGGAAGAGCCAAAAACTGGAAAACGTATAAAAGCACACATCGAAAGAATAGAGGAGTATTTTGAAAATGATATAGATGTTGAAAATTTAAAGATTTTCAATTTAAAGCCGGAAATTTGTACGTCCGACAACGAGACCAGCAGTTTACGCTCGGATGACGATGGAGCCGACGCAGATGACGAAGACGACTACGATAAAGTAAAGGGTACAAATCAAATAAGAGAAGAAAATTAGAATGTTTTAAACATACCTAATAATTAAAATATAGTATAACTATAGGAAGACTAGTAAAACTACAATGCTTTAAGTAGTTTTGAACCGATTATACACTATTGGGGATTATATTCAGTAAATTGTTCAAGTTTTAATATTAAATTACCGGTATATAAAAGTCATGTAACACAATTTAAAAATTGGCCATATAGCAAATACAATTGAGATCAATCGTATAGCATAGCTAATATATTTTATAATCAAGAGCTATATAAATATATTAGGAACAAGTCTGCATACGCAGACATAGCTGATATATGTCATTAGATGGGGACTAATATTATATTAGAAATAAATTTGCGGGAGAAAATATTTTTGTGAAAGAGGGGTAATTTGTAGCATATATAGTTTGACTATAATTGCGACAATAGTAATTTATGTGGGGTCAATCTATTCAAATACCATTCAGACTAAGGTTCAATAAAACTGGTAATCAGATTTTACACAAAGATGTCAAAACGACAAAAAGGCTGTTAATTACAGTAAATTAACATATTTATAACACAATTCGCACAGATGTAAATGTCTGAGAGCAAAATCAAACCAATCAGAAATCAAAAAACAAGGTTTAGAATGATTCAGTGCAATCAATCAATAAGTTTAATTATCGTATAAAGACTGACAACGAGAGGAGTCGAGAGAGAAACGGTTAGGACTCACTAAGCTTAATGTTTACTTTGTTTGTGCTGTTAATTTAATGTAGAATTAATATTTAACGCTTATTTAATATTTGTACTGTAATATGTTTTAATTGGGTGCTAAATAAAATAATTAAAAACCACTTCCAAATAAAATCTTATTTCAACGTGATTGAGCTTTTCGCCCATTGCGTCGACACTGATCGGGGTGACCGGACAGGACTAGACGGCAAGGCACGTCGGCACTGATCTGAGCGACCGGACAAGACCAGACGGCAAGGCACGTCGGCACTGATCGGTACGACCGGACAGGACCAGACGGCAAGGCACGTCGGCACTGATCGGAGCGACCGGACAAGACCAGACGGCAAGGCACGTCGGCACTAATCGGAGCGACCGGACAGGACCAGACGGCAAGGCACGTCGGCATTGATCGGAGCGACCGGATAAGACCAGACGGCAAAGCACGTTGACACTGATCAGGGCGACCGGACAAAACAGGACGACAAGGTACGTCGAGCCTGAACGGAGAGACCCGACAGGACAGCAAGTACGTCGAGGTTGAGCGAAGAGATAAGACGAGACTAAACAGTGGGACACGTCGACGTAGTCAGGAATTGCGGCCGCTACCCGATTATACATAAATTCCTGACTATCGGTCCACGACCGGAGAATATTGTTCCAATATTAATATTTTTCTTAATTATATCATAAAGCGTGATAATTATTTATCCGTAATAAGTTTAAAAATAGATATCTAAAAAATGCGTGCGCGTACAATAACCAATAAAGACTTTTTTTGAAATTTGATTATCTGCCTATTGATATCAATTATAATCAAAATAATTTATTTTGTGGTTAAAGCTATGGATCAATTAGACTTTGACCATAAGCGTAAAATAACTGGAAATTTCTATGAAAACTATAAAAGTAAAGAAAAACAGTTTACTGTTGAACACTTCCAACTGATAAAAGTTTTTATTTCTACAATCCATGACATTATAGAAAGAGTGAACAATAATATCCCATAAGCTCCTAGGGAAGACTGACCCAAAAAAATGCAAAAACTCAAAATTAAGAAACTTTTAAATCGAATCGACGGCAAAAATGGTAAAAATTAGCCAACGATTATCAGATAACCTAACCTTATTTAAGCAAAATATTGAATAAAAGTCAAGTTTTGTATTTAAAATTATCCGACGGGTGATTATGTCCTTTGGCCAGACGGGGCGACCGCCCATTACGCCAATAACACAATCGCTACATTTGAAAGATAAGGTGTTAAATACATTAGTAAAGAAAAAAATCCCCCAAACGTACCCCAACTTATACCAATTAAATTTTTTTGGGACCATTTGAAATCAAAGGTTTATGTGCACAACTGGCAGGCCAGGAATTATCAACATTTGGTCAACAGAATTAAGTAAAAGTTATGAGAATTTAGTCCAGAGTATTTTGAGTCACTCATAAGTAAATGCAAGACCAATATTAGAATAGCGGCAGATAATGAATCTGAATATATGTTTTCTTAATCTATACTTATTCTAGTTTTAAAAATTATAAAAATTATTATATATTAATAACTTTAAATAAATTTAAAATTAAATTTTATTTATTACGGATAATTAGTTATCACGTTTTATTTTATTAATAATTATAAATTATTATATTTTGAATATATATTTTAAATGTTGGAAACCAATACATCTACAACTACAATAATCTAATAATTTAATTTATATATATATAATAAGTAAAAAAAATAAATTATTATTACAAATTTATAATTAAAAATTACTAAAATAATAACATAATAACATAAAATTTTAAAAAGATTTACAACCAAAAACATAATTTAATGTATAGTTTAATAATTTAAAACAAAATATAATCGGCAAAAATATAAACATGTTTTAGTTATACAATTAAGTAATACAAAAATTATGTTGGTTTAATTAAATCTTGGTTTTGTGAGAATCCTATTAAAAATATAGACTATTGTTTATTATTATTTTAAGTGATAGATTTTATTAAACTAATATTTAAAAATGTAATTAAATATTTTTAAACAAAAAACATTTTATTTATTTAATTATTCTAAAGAAATTTTTACTTGAAATATTTTTTATGAAATTTAAATTTTTGAAATTTTTTGAAAGTTTCTACATTAAAATTTTTTTTGAAATTTTTATATTTTAAAACATTACTATAAAGTTAATATTATAATGAAATTATTTTATTAATTTAGAAAATTTTTTTTTAATTTGTGACGGTCGAGTTGGGAGGCGTCACGTGATAAGACGTCGACGGGTGAGTTGCTGTCAGCGGTGATAGCGCGTGC
>JAQFXP010001833.1:0-17442 GCA_034693685.1 Belba bartosi
TAATTTAGTTCCAGATCTTGAACTAATTTTATATTTATGAACAAATTTTCGAACAAATTTAGCTCCAGAGCTAATATCTTTTAAACCCAATTCTTGTGCTTTAACTACAGCCCATAATTGAATATCAGAGTAAGTAATCGTTTTAAACATATCTCTATTTTCTTTAAATAAATTTAAACAATATTCGTATAATTCGTTTAACTTTAAAGATTTACAGCTTTTAATTGAATATCTTTTGAGAGTTTGAAACTCTTTTTTAGTTTTAACTAATTTAAACACACTTTTAATAGTTTTATATTTATGTTTTGGAAATTTTTGCAAATGATTGACAACTTTTTTCACATATTCAATATTATTTAAACAAGAACTAGAAGTCGATTGTTTAAAATCACTATCAGATTCTTCGGAGTCTTCACTGGCATTTGATGAATACAAGTCTTCATTTACATTGAAATCATAACAAACTGTGTTTTTCTCTTCAGTTTGATTAACAATATAATTACTAATAATCGGTTTATATTCAATAATAAGTTTATTAATAAATTCAATTGATTTTTGTGCTAAATAACTTTCAAAGTAATTATCATTTTCGACTCCATTAATATAATTATTAATAGCATTTACAACAGAATATATATCAATTAAATCCATTTTAATTAAAACTAATTTATATGATTAATATTTACAGAAATATAAATAATTTATAATAAATCAAAACAATATAAGCAATAATTTTTACAATAAATAATGAGCTTATAAATGCATTTAAAAAAATTATTATTTTAACATTATGAGTTTAATTAAATAATTTTATTATATTTATAAATATAAATTTAGTTATATTTGTATATTTATTTATATATAATAAACGATTTAAAATATTTAACTATTATTAAAACATTAAAAATAATTATTAATTTTATACATAGTTTTTGGTAAATTAAAATCAAGCATGTATGTAAAATTTGGCATTTTTGTAAAAAAAACATTAAATTTTTAAACTATATAAATATGTAGGATTTAAGTTTATTATATTAGTTTTATTAATATTAAACTATTGTAAGTTGTTTTGAGCAAAATAAAAACTTATTAAGCTTGCAAAACTAAATATGATTAAATATGTTTAATAAAATAAACTGTGAAACATTTTTATAAAAATAAGAACGGTTTATTATTCATTATAAATAACTTGGTCAAATATATTCTATTTTAAATTAATGTTTTTATTTTTTGTTGATAATTGTAAAAATATAGCAGTTTAGTATTTTTTTGACACTTAGAAACTGTCAAGTTTAATTTAACTATTAAATTATTATATATTTTATCTAATTAAATATTAGTTAAAGAAACTGTAAATTTGTTGTAAATAAATATATGTATTATTTATTAATTAAATAAATATAATTTTTTATTTAATATAAACTGGAAAAAGTTTTTATATAAATATATTATATTAAATTATTATAAGTTATTTATTATAAATTTATTTTTAAAAAGTACAGTAAAACCTATTTAATAGGATTATTTCATTAAATTATTTTTTACTTTTAACTTGCGCATTAGCCGATATAATTTACCAATTTATTTATATTTTTAAATGCTTTAAATTTTAAAATATAATTATTTAGCTAATGACTTTATGCTGAGGTACGAGCCCTTGTAAGTAATATGCAATAAAAAAATTAATATTGTCAATAAATGTAATGTTTTAATTTCAATTTTAAATATTTACATTACATTACATATTAAATACTATTATTTAAATAAATTTGCATTTTATCAAAATAAAATTGTTTTCATAAACTAAAAAATAAAATATTCGTAACTTAAACCATCTAACAATTCATATATTCCAAATATTAATAAAATTTTTATGATTGCTTAATTTAATAAAATAAACAAATTTATTTTACAGTATTAAATTTTAAATTTTTATCTATAAAATTTGTTAAGCATAAATTCAAAATTCTTTTTAATAATTTGGACGTCTAAATGAAAAATAAATTTTTTGGAAAATTATCATAAATATGTTATTAAGTAATATGCAATAAAAAAAAGTAATATTGTCACTAAATGTAATATTTTTATTTTAATTTTAAATATTTATATTTTAAAATATAAATTGCAAATTAATTATTATTTAAGTAAATTTGCATTTTATCAAGATAAAATTGATATTATGAACTAAAAATAATTATTAAAAAAATTAAATATTTGTAACTTAAACCATCTAATAAAACATACATTCTAGATATTAATAAAAATTTTATGATTTCTTATTTTAATAAAATAAATAAATTTATTTTACAGTTTAAAATTTTTTACAATATAAATTTGTTTACACTTAATATTTAATTGTAATGTATTTGTGGGGTTTCCCAAGAGTGTGTATTCTTATTAAGTCCAATAAATAAATTGAATAATCAAAATATGTAAATTGAGTATTGAAATCATGATAGACTATGTAAATATAAATCAAATATGTTTTGTAAATAATTTGGTGGAAAATCAAACAATTTGAAACAAATAATGGATAGCTTAAAAATTAAATGCAAATTTACCATAATACAAATCTGGACATCAAAAACTATTTAAATATTTGTTTTTCAATCTGCTTATTAATGCGCTTTACATGATTATATGGTTACACTATTATTAATTTTGCGCGAGTTTTAACTTTAAGTTTTGGGGAAAAAAGTAGATTAACAATACGGTTATGTTTGCAGTATATAGATTGGTTTTTTTAATTATGCACAAATATTATATTAAAATGTATGTAATTTAAAAAATATGCGTTTACTAGTATATTTATCCCAAATAATTTATAAATTGAGTTAACAATTAAGATAAGAAACTTTGCCATGAGTAATTTTAAATACAATTTATAAAATACCCTAGCTTTGTTTTACCTATTACAAAATAATTAATTTGCATTATATGCAGATATACGGATATATTTTTAATATTAGCTGCAAATTAATCAACACTATATAAGTTATAGTTTTAACCCAGTTTCTAACCTTAGCATAAACCCGTTTGATAATTTTTTTATTTTAATTAAACGAATAAATTTCATATATTACATAAACAATTATTGTATCAGCAATTATTGTTAGTTAAATTAAGTAAATAATTAATTTAATAAATCCATTTACTGAGTTTTTATTTCAATTTAACTTTAATAGTTCAAAAGTTTATTCCAAATTCGTTTTCGAAATTAGTTTTTATTCAAACAGTTTTTAAACTTTATTTGTACATGCAAACTATTTGTTAAATAAAGTTTTGTATTTATCAAAATTTGATTTCAAACCTACTTGTTAAATTTATGTTTTAATTAAATGTAAATAAAAAATTATATTATGCATTTATTTTAGTATTTATACGTTATTTATTATCTATATGTGCATAACTTTTACTACTGGGTAGTTGTGAACCCGTTTACATTATAATTATTTCCATCATGCAGGGCATTGATTATTATAATAAAAACATTCTTTATATAGTGAAATTCAAATTATTTGTTTAATTTTAATGAAAATATCAAATTACTGATTATGATATTAATTACAGTTTAAGATATTATTTTTATTTTATTAATTTTAGTGTTGCTTAATCACTATATTACTGTTTAAAACTTTTATATTCTAAAAATAGTATTTTTGTTATTTTGATATTATTTAAATCGTATTTACAAGTGTCATTTTAAATTATTATAAAAAGATACTGTATTTATTTTTGTTTAAAACGTAAAAAATTAAATAATAGTTTAAAATAATTAAAAGTTGTACAATAAATTCTTTTTTAATTTTGATTAATTTTATAACTTTAATATAGTCACTACCCGCCCAAAGTCAACTTATCTTCTATTAACTTAATTAAAGTCAAACCAAAAATATAACAAAATAAATTGTTTATTAAGAAAATATTTATTTGTATGCGTCTAAACAGAGTTAGAATGAATAAAGTTTTGAGTTAGTCTTTGTTAGAAGCTAACGCTGCTTACCATATATGGGATAAGCATATACGGAATTATCTTATACTGTCTATCTTATATGGTGATAAAATAATCACCATAGCTTTTCTACAATATTTATCGGATAAAATTAATTTTAAACATATATAATTTAATTATGCTATTTTAATATTAACCCGTTTAACAGATTTTTGAATTATAACCAGAGTTAATCCTAAATATCTGACCAATTGCAAAATGTTATTATTTAAAATTAAAACTAATATTTTATTTATTACATAATCCTCCTATAAGTACGTCAAGTACACAAACTTTTACTCTTAAATTGATTTATTTGTACAAATGGTATATTAGCTCTACTAATTATTTTAAATTTTTTATTAAAAACATTATTTTAATAATTTTAATTTACAGTTATTTTGCTTTTAATATTTATCTTACAATGATTCCCAGTTTATTGTTTACGGCTTTAATAAACATGATTATTGTTTTTAGAGCATTTAAAGCTATTAAAAAGTAACTATATTGGTTTTAGCCTCAATTGACGGTTTTAGTAGGATTTAAACCTATATGGTTAATTTAAAAAAAACATTATTTAAACTTTTATGAATGATTGACATTGAGAAAACTATTCAAAAGAACTAAAAACATAATTTTCAAACAAGAGAAATTAAAACAGTAATTTTTGCATTAAATGACAAGCATTTTGCTTTTGATTTATAATAAAATCTTATATTGCAATGTATTAAATATTACAGATAAACAGCTCCTTAACGTCACCAATTGAAGCTAAAACTAATATAGTTAATTTTTAATTGCTTTAAATGCTCCAAAAACAACAATCACGTTTCTTAAAGTGATGATAAATAAACCGGGAATCATAGTTAGATTAAAAAAACATTAAAACCAAATAAATTAATTTTAATCATATTTTTATTTTACTGGACTCAATTGCAGATATAAATGTTGAATATGTAATAAACAAAAAAATTAAGATTAATTTTATATAATATTTTTGAAAATAGTCAGAGATTTAGGTTCTATCTATTCTAAGTCACCAAGTAACCATTTAATAAATAATAAAATATTTTTAGAAAATTGCAAATAGTATTTGTAACAAATTAATATTTTGTTTAAAATATTCAAAAATATTAAAATATTTTTATTTAAAGAAAGTAGTACAATAAATTACATTACAAAAATATAATCTTATTTACTCTTCTTTTGACCTCGCTGTATACCAGGTATTAAAAATATATTTACGTCAATATTATAACAAATATATATAAATTATGTAAATAAAAATATTTTTATGGATATTGAATAACTAATATTTCTTGTAAATTAAGTTACCAAATATTTTAATACTAATTCAAACAAAAGATGAATTTTACATTTTCATATTAATTACAGTTTTTAAATAATGAGTATAATATTAAATATTTTAAATTCATTATTTTAAAATATTTATATTGTTTATATAATAAATTAAAAATATAATTTAATTTTAAACCATAAATTTAAATAATTAAATTATTTATATATTAATTTAATTAAATAATAATAAAATTTTTAAAATTCCCTGCTCTTCTCTTTATGATCGCAATTGTTCTCAATTAATTATTTAAAAAAATTATGATCACATGTTACTAAAGTTTTTCATTTATATATATTTTCTTTAATATTGTTGAAATTTATATATATTTCAATTTAAATTTAATTTAATAATATTAAAAATTATTAATTATTTTGAATTATACAAGACATTTAAAAATCAACAATTGAGTAGTTGAAGAGTTTTAAAAATTAAAAATTAAAAAATACAAAAAGTATGACTGACAAGCAAAAAATTTGTATTGAATGATATAGAGGACAATTTATAAATTTTATTGATTAGACATCTGATATTTTGACTATATTATGGATTATTGATTATTTTCTGACATAAAGTTTAAAGAAAAATATACTTAAATTTTTATTATATTCTCAGTTCTTAATATTAAGATATAATTTCTATATTTTTAATGAATTTTAAATTAATATAAATCAATAAATAAAATTAAAAATTAATATTCTATTTACGTAATTTATTATTCTAATTTTTAATATAATATAATTAATAAAAAATATTTAATGAATAATTTGATATACCATATAACCGCTTTAATAAATAAGTTTAAAAATAATATAAATTATTTAAATTTCCGCAGAACTAATATATTTATTAAGATATAGTTTTTTGTGTTATAATTGAAAATAATTATAATTTTGAAAATATATATTTCTTATCAAATCAATTTTATTATTATAATTTTTTAACAAAAATAAATTATAAATTTAAAAATTAGTTACTATTTATCGGATAAACATTAATACAAAAACAATTAATTTAATAAAATTTTAAATTTTAATTTAAATAATTGATTTTAGTTGATTTAATTATTAATTAACTTACTATTTTATTTATAGAATTTTTTATTATTAAATTAAATCAAGTTTATAATGTTTATTTGAGTTTTTATGTTTATCTGCAGTTTTTATTAAATTGCAATTTTTTACAAAATTTTTATGACATTTTCATTAATGTTTAAAACCGCATTGCAATCATTGAATAAAAGTTGAGTTACAACCGTATGCTACTTTTTTATGGTTATTATGAGTAAAAGACAATTTAATTTTCTTGCTTTCCCCTGTGGAGGATTCAATAGGTTAATTTGGTTTATAAGTTTAAAGTCATCCCTAGTCTTTAAGATAAATGTCCGTCATTTAAAATAAAAAAAAAGTATTCACAAATCTGCAAAACAATTTTTGTAAAAAAATCCCTAATAAATCCCATATTATTTATTGTAATTAATAGAATTTTTAAATAAAATATTATTTATATTTTTAAACTTTACCTGATAAAAAATTTATAATATTTTGAAATTATAATTACAATTTATTTTATAAAATTATAATTATAAAAATTATTTTTCTTAAATACCAAAATTGTATAATTTGTATGCGAAACAAAAATTACGTTTTTTAATTTTTACTATTAAATATAATTGTTTCAGGTTATAATATTCTAGAGCAAAAATTTACATGTGTGCATACAGTATACATAAAGCCATTTGTGATCTTACTCTACGTAAAAACTCCAATAATTTCCTAAACGTTATTGGTAATGGCAGTAGATTCCCACTTATTACCTACTCATTTGAAATAACCAAGATATTTCCTCCGACATCAGCTTTAACTGATGATTTTAAGTAAATATCTTTTACTATTTTATTCTTAAGCCTAGATAACAAGTGTGTAGACTGTTTGCTTATTTCACAATTAAAATTATTTACCGCTGTATATCTATAGTTTATATCCTGTCTAATTTTGCTGTCACATTTTTGTCACAGTCGATAATTATTTATGAAAAACATTTAGTCTTTATTTTGGTTTTCACACATCAATATCAGGTTTAAAATCTGGTTGCAAAGTCCGGTACCCAAAACGAGTTGTCTGACCGGAATTTGATCTCCTATAATTAAAAATGTTCTAGTTTGGTATGTACTAAAATGTTAAAGTTTTGATTTAATTTATTTCTTCAAAAATCTCGATTTGTAACTTAATTTGCGGAGTCAATCTTTGCGCGTCGGACATTTATTATTTCATAAAGTGTTTATATTTTTAACTATGTCAGGGCTACAACGTGCTCTTCGGATTTGATAATTAGAACTTTTTTATCTTCCCGCAATTATGATATTCGCACGTCAAACTATCATCTCACCAAGTTAGACTATTGGAGGTAAGTTTTGGAACCCAAATAAAGTGAACGCGGAATCAGTTTTAACTTATCAGACATATATCACTGTGCGTTATTCTGGTTGCTTCCGGTCTTTAAGCATGCATCCTGGTAATAGTTGATTAAAATCACAGATATTATATATATTTATCAAAATAAATTTGCGCTAATTAAAATTTATGCAATTAAAATATATTAAGATTATACTGGACAGTTTTGTTTTTTAATAAGTTTAATAATGTAAACTGTAAAGTAAAATTTTTATTTAATTTTATTATTTGAAAATATATAATTTTAATTAATTTGGAATGAGAACTCAAATGAACATTTTTGACTAGCATTAAAGTGAATAATCTAGATTTAATAAACAATAAATTACAATTAGATAAATAAAATTAAAAATGTTTTATATATACCTTAAATATGAACATTAAGTTGAATATTTTTTTCAGAATACAAATCGTTTTAATTTTTTCGAAATGTGTTTTTTATTTTTATATAAAATTATTTAGATTTTAATTTTTTATACAATTTTATATTGTTAAAAATTTTTTAATTTTTTCATTAATATAATAATTTTTAATGCAACATTAAATTTGGCAAATATAAAATTTTGATATTGTCTCCAATTATATTAAAAATTTTATTTAAAATTAAAATATTATTTAGTTTTATTGACAAAAATAATTTTTTGTTGCATATTAAATATATTTATTATCACTTGTGTTTTAAAAATATAAATTTATTTTTTGTTTATTATTCAAATCATTATTCAACTTATTACTTTTAATATTATAAACTTATAAAAATGACTAAAAATATTTAGTCAAACAATTATTTAGTTTTTATATTTTTAAAAATAAATTATAATTTTAAGTTAAATAAATTTTAATGAAATTTATTTAAACATATTTTATTTAAAAATTAATTGATATTTAATAATAATATTTACAAATATAATCTAAAAATATGTGGTAATATTTTTCATATACAGTATTTATAGTACAAACTATAAGTTAAACCATTTCATGAGAAAACTTGTATCTCCATTTAATTTTTATAAATTTATAATTGTGATTAATATAGGTTGTGAAAAATAAATGATTCTATAAATATTAAAATTTTATCTAATTTTAATAAGATAAAAATAAAATATATTTTAAATATTTTTATAATATTTAAATTTATTTGTTATTAAAAAATCTATATTAATTATCAAATTTTTGAGTTTAAATTAAATTTGTAAAAATAATAAAATAATTAATTATAACTTTTTTATACTTAATTAAATTTTAATTTTATAAATATATCAATAATATTAATAATATAATTTAAAATTACATTGAATAAAAAATTTGATTAAATTTTAAATTTCAAAAATAATTGTTGTTTATAAACAAATTTTTATTCTAATTAAATTGATAAAATAATTTAAAAAATTTTATTTAAATAAAATACAATTAATTTGTTATAATTCAAATAACAATTATATTTTAAATATTTTGCTTAAATCAGACATATATTATAAAAAAATGTTTGCGTTAAATATTCTTAACTTTAAATAACATAAAGTAATCGACATTTATATTTCTAACATAATTTCAGAAAATATTTGAATTTTATAAAATTATTTATTGCATTCTACAAGATTTAAATATTTGCTGAAATAGATAAGCATATTAATAAATAAATAAATACAAAATTTAATTTATTTTACAAGAAAAAATTTTTAATTATAAAATTTGTTAAGCATTTATTCAAAATTTATTTTAATAATTTGAATGTCTAAAGTAAAAATTTGCTTTTTATAGAATTATTATAAATATGATATTAAGTAATATGCAATAAAAAAAAGTAATATTGTCACTTAATGTAGTGAAATATTTTAATTTTAATTTTAAATATTTATATTTTAAAATATAAATTGCAAACTAACTATTATTTAAGTAAATTTGCATTTTATCAAAATAAAATTGATATTATGAACTAAAAATAATTATTAAAAAAATTAAATATTTGTAACTTAAACCATCTAATAAAACATACATTCTAGATATTAATAAAAATTTTATGATTTCTTATTTTAATAAAATAAATAAATTTATTTTACAGTTTAAAATTTTTTACAATATAAATTTGTTTACACTTAATATTTAATTGTAATGTATTTGTGGGGTTTCCCAAGAGTGTGTATTCTTATTAAGTCCAATAAATAAATTGAATAATCAAAATATGTAAATTGAGTATTGAAATCATGATAGACTATGTAAATATAAATCAAATATGTTTTGTAAATAATTTGGTGGAAAATCAAACAATTTGAAACAAATAATGGATAGCTTAAAAATTAAATGCAAATTTACCATAATACAAATCTGGACATCAAAAACTATTTAAATATTTGTTTTTCAATCTGCTTATTAATGCGCTTTACATGATTATATGGTTACACTATTATTAATTTTGCGCGAGTTTTAACTTTAAGTTTTGGGGAAAAAAGTAGATTAACAATACGGTTATGTTTGCAGTATATAGATTGGTTTTTTTAATTATGCACAAATATTATATTAAAATGTATGTAATTTAAAAAATATGCGTTTACTAGTATATTTATCCCAAATAATTTATAAATTGAGTTAACAATTAAGATAAGAAACTTTGCCATGAGTAATTTTAAATACAATTTATAAAATACCCTAGCTTTGTTTTACCTATTACAAAATAATTAATTTGCATTATATGCAGATATACGGATATATTTTTAATATTAGCTGCAAATTAATCAACACTATATAAGTTATAGTTTTAACCCAGTTTCTAACCTTAGCATAAACCCGTTTGATAATTTTTTTATTTTAATTAAACGAATAAATTTCATATATTACATAAACAATTATTGTATCAGCAATTATTGTTAGTTAAATTAAGTAAATAATTAATTTAATAAATCCATTTACTGAGTTTTTATTTCAATTTAACTTTAATAGTTCAAAAGTTTATTCCAAATTCGTTTTCGAAATTAGTTTTTATTCAAACAGTTTTTAAACTTTATTTGTACATGCAAACTATTTGTTAAATAAAGTTTTGTATTTATCAAAATTTGATTTCAAACCTACTTGTTAAATTTATGTTTTAATTAAATGTAAATAAAAAATTATATTCTGCATTTATTTTAGTATTTATACATTATTTATTTTCTATATGTGTATACCTTGCATTACTGGGTAGTTTTGAACACGTTTAAATTATGGATTTTTCCATCATGCAAGGCATTAATCATTATAATAAAAATATTCTCAACATAGAGAACTCCAAATTATTTGTTTAATTTTAATGAAAATATTAAATTATTGATTATGATATAAATTACAGTTTGCGATAATATATTCATTTTATTAATTGTAGTGTTGCTTAATCATCATATTACTTTTTATAATTTTTAATCAAAATAAATTTTTTTTGTTATTTTGCTATCATTTAACTCGTATTTAAAATTGTCATTTTAAATTATTATAAAAAAAATTTTATTTTTGCTTTAAAACATAAAAAAATTAAATAATAATTTTAAAATAATTAAAAATTGTACAAAATTATTTTTTAATTTTGGTTAATTTTATAACTTTAATATAGTGACATGTTAAAAAACTTTAAAATATTTTAATAATTCTATAAATTATATGAATTAATATCTTAAGCAATTGTAATTAAGTTAAAAACAATTAAATATAATTGACGAAATTATAAAAATTCAAAAAAGTGAAAAAATAAAGTAGAATCATTTATAATTTAAAATAATTAGAAATAAAATGTTTTAAAAATATATCAAAAATATTTTTTTTATATTCCAATATATGTATAATAAATTGAAATAAAAAATATAGAATAACAAATATTTTCTCTACTTGTTTCACCCAAATATTTAAATATTTATTTAAACATAATATGAAATTTACATTTCACAAACAATGAGTAAAATATTTAAAAATTAAAATTCATTATATAAAATTATTTTATATTGTTTGAAAAATAAATTAAATAATATTTTAAATCTAATTAAAATTATTACAAAAAGTTATATGATAATTATTTTAACATAACTGTAAAGTCAATTATATAAAAATTAATTAAAAATTTATAGTTAATAGTAAATAAATTTCAAAGTTTGTAATCAAATTTAAATAAATTTATAAATTTAATATAGTGATATTTTAATAAAAAATTTTAAAATTTTTAAATAATTTAATATATTGTAGAAAAAAATATTTAATACAAATGTAATTAAGTTAAATACAAATGTATATATTAGGTGAAATAAAAAATGAACAAAACAAAATAAATTAAAATTATTAATTATTTAAAATTATTAGAAAAAAAATTTATAACTTTATATTAAAAAAAACTATTTTAAAAATATTTCAGAAAAAGTATCATAAATATATAAATTCAAATTAAATAGAAAAAACATGGATACTGAATAACAAATATTGCCTCGATAGGTTCATCCCAAATATTTTAATATTTATTTAAACTATATATGAAATTTACATTTTTATTATATTTACAGTTAATAAACTATGTATAAATTATTTAAAATTTACTATTTAGGAATATTTTTTAATTTTTGTTGAATAAATTAAAATATAATTTAAGTTTACACCAAAAAAATATATATATATTTATTAATTAGACATCTGCGGTTTCGGTTGACATAAAGTTGATATTGACATAAAGTTCATACATTGTCTTCGGCTTGTCAAATTGGCTAATTCAACAAATACAGTTTTTTATATTAATATATAATTTTTATATTTTGATTTTAAATTAATAAAAATAAATGAAATTGTTAATTATTTTTCAAACCAGTTAATTTATTTTTCCAATTATTAATAAAAACAATTTATTGAATAACTTTGATAAACTCCATTAGCGGCTATAACAAAAAACATTATTTTATTAATAAATTTAGAAATAAAATAAAGTATTTAAAAAATTATAAATATTGATTTGCAAAATAATGTCATTTTTAAAATAATATTATAACTCTATTAATTAAATAAAAATTAAATATTTTTAATTATATTTAATATACAAATTATATAAATACATTATACTCCGCTTATAATCACCACGTTGGTGCATGGTAAATTAAGTGATTATAGCCAAAAATGATTATAACCGATGCATTAATAACATTATTTGTAACGTTTGGTGTTTTGCATATGCAGTGATTATAACCGAGTGTGATTATAAGCGGAGTGATTATATGCGGAGTATACTGTAATTAGATTATTTGAAAATTTTTAAAAGATAAAATATATTTATAAAAATTTAATTATACAGTATTTGGATTGTTAAAAATAAATTAAAAGCTTTTGTGTTTTTAACACCAAATATATTATTATTACTTTAATGATAATAAAAAATTTAATTAATGATTACAATTACAGTCATTAATAATATATAACATATTGTAAAAATATCATAAATAAGTATTTAAAATTCAAAATTTTTTGAGATTTTTGTGACTGTGCTTATGTATGAATTGGAATAAACCACATGAATTATTCAATAAAATTGAAATAAAACACAAAATAACTGTAATATTTTACAATTTAGTTTAAATTAATTATAAATGTTTGTAAACATTTGTATCTATTTTTCTCTCATTTATTCAGATGTTTAATTTGACTATACAAATATGCACAATCACATAACTCTGAAAAGAATTTACTACTAGTTATTAAATATTTATTATATTACTTTAAATTATATTTTAAACTAATTTACATTTTAAAATTAAAAATTAAAATATTAAAAATCCAAAAGATATCATTTAGAAAAATATCATTTTACCAAAAGATATCATTCAATCATTTTAGAAAAAAATCCAATAGATATTTTAAATAATTAAATTTAAAGTTGATTTTAATCATTTTTGATATAAATTTATGTCAGTCTTCAGAGTTTTGTTCTTGTCCAAATTAATAATTTTATTTATAAAATTTTAAAAAAACAAATTTTAATAAATTGTTAAAGTATCTATCAACAAAATTAAAGCAAAAATTATTTAAGAACAAAATAAAAAAATTATCAACCTTAGAAAAATAAATTTAAAAATTAAAAACGAAATTTAATTGAAATATAATTAAAACAAATTTTTAGTTAATATTCAATTATTATTTTATTAATAAAAATGTAACGGGCAAGTTTTGGAAATATCACTTAATGTCAACTTAGAATTTCATTTGTATGTCAAATTTGATAGCGCAAGCGGTATTGGAGGGATACTAACGGCGCAAATAAATTATCGCGAGAATAGGAATTGTTTTATGAGTTGAATTGCGATCGAGTGATTGCAAAACCAATTGTCCTAAGTTAGCGAGAGTTGAGTTGATTTGTCGATTTAAAAAATTAATTTACGTCCAAAAGACTATCAAATTAACAACAAAGCGCTAATTAGTGATTGAATAATTATGATGAGTAGCTCGAAAAAGTAATCTTTGTTTTAGATACAAAAATAATTACGTAACAATTTAATTATTAATTAATAAATTAGTTTTCAATACAACTGATGCGACTGTTGATTAGTCTTAAATGTAGACAACTATAATTAGTCAAGTCTGAGCTTGAAATGAGGTCAACTTAATATGTGTCAATTAGAGAGTTTCTAACTTGGTATACTAGCACTTAAAGGGCTATACCAGAGCGCATTTCAGACATGGTTGAGATTGTATGCAATCATTCTAGAACATTTTAAAATAATGAATTACATAATGAGAGCAGTAGGTAAGAATACAGTGTCATGTGTGCAAATCATACTTTAAGGTGACAAGCCCGTGATCTTTACGTATTTAAAAAAATAGATACGTCACAGCCAACAGTGATTAAAGTGATACAAACATATTGTTAAAAATTTGTTTTTAATATTTAAAATATTTCCATTGGTTTATTAATATATAAAACACGCCCTGGATTGTCACCGGAAGGTATGGCGCAAATATACAAATACAATTTATTAAAAACGAATTAAGTTCTGATTAAAGTGTGCAAGTTTATAAAATTAGTTTTAATTTTATTGAACTCAATGTTGCGATTCGCCTCAATATTAATAATTATATCCTACAAATTATAAGTTAAATGAAATTAAAATTGATTCAAATACAATTTGGAAAAGTTGTAAAATCAAGAATTATATTAATTAGATTAATAAATAATAATCATACTAGCAATTTTACTAATTAAACTAAATTTTTACTTTTTGAACAAATTATTAGTAAAAAATAAATTTTTACCAATATTTAAAACAATATTTTAAACTGTAATTAAAATATAAATTAAAATTTTATTAAAATTTAAAATTTTTAAAAATATATTTGGAAAGGTTCAACTATAGAGAATATTTAATTAATTTTACAATAATTTAATTTTTAAAGAAATAAAAATTAATTTACTTTTAAAATAATAAATATATAATTCTTTGTAATTAATACTGTTTGCCATCACGTGCATTTGTTTAATATTCATCATTTACGAATGTTAAATTTTTATAATTTATATTATCTTTATTATTTATTTAATTATATTCTTGCTTGCTTATATTATCTATTACAATTAATTAATATATTTTTAATCTTAAAACCATATCTGGATTTATTGTATATTGAATTGTGTAATATAAAAACAAACAATAAATTATTAATTATAAAACATTGTCAATATTACTTGGTTTTAAAATAATCCATGGAATTTTTTTTATTTAGTTTTATTATTTTTGTTACAAAATTTACTGCTATTTTCTACAATTACTAATTTAATTTTTTACAATGACAAATTATTATTACTTTTAAAATATTAATTAGAAAAATTATTTTTATAAAATAAAAAATATTTTTTTAAACATCTATATAAATTTATTAAATTATGTGTATGAAATCTACATTTAAAACAATAACTAATTATTAATTAATAAATAAATAAATAAATAAATTTTTAACTTATTAATGCAATATTTTTTTTAGTTTAACAAAATTAATATATTCTTTAATTTAAATTTAATATCTGTATAATTAAACAAAAAAAATTTAAATTATATAATCAACATAAGCACGGTAAGCAACACATATGGAAATTGCCACAATTACCGATCTACTAAAAAGCAGTCGTGATACCTTACTGGCCAGATCTAATAATAATATTTTAAAATTTTTATAAAATTTATATTTAAATGAATTACATTTTAAAATCAAGAGTAAAAGAACAATAAAAATTTCAAATTTTGATATAAATTACAGGTAATAACAAATAATAAATATAAATTGTAAATTGACAAAATTTATATAATATAGTGAGTTTAATTTTTTAAATAATTGAATTGGTGTATTATATAAAGTTGTTTAAAATTAAATTTAAAAAAATATAAAATATGTGTAATAAATAATAATTGATCAAAACTAATCTGGTTTAAAATTTTATAAAAAAAATTTCTTTTAACTAAATAAAATCAATTTTAATATATATTGTTTTTATTTAAAAACAAACATTTCACATATAATTATTTTGTAAATATAACAGTTTCTACTGTATAATAAGTGTTTTATTTTTATTAATTTAAATTATTTCCGTTCCATCAAAAAATTACTCAACATATGTGTTTATAAACAATTCAAAAAAAAATTATTTTGTTATTAAAAACAATTTTGAAAAATTTAATTTTAAATAATATAAAAAAAATTTATTATTTTAAAGTGTAAAAATTTTATAAAATAAAGAATTATAACAATTTAATTAATTTAAAATTAAGATGGTTTTGGTAATTAAATTGACTCCAAAGTTGGTTAGATTTTTACGGTAATTACATAAAAATAATTTTTAAAAATATTGTTATATTAATTACTAATTAAATTATATTAATGAAATTTATGTGGAATTTAATAAATCTAAATTAAAATAAAAAGTTAATAAATTTTATAATTTATAGTTTAATTTTATTTTAAATTGCTATTTTTTAAATCTAAATTATATGCAAAAAATAAAATTACTCTACATTAATTATTAATTTTTAAACAATAAAAAACAAATTCAAATTTTACCAAATTTATTATTAGATATTTTTAAGAAACTTTAGAAAATATAAATATATTTGAATGTACAACATAAAAATATTTACATTTATAAAATTATTTTAATTTATTGGAAATTAATATTATATTAAAATTATTTAAAACAATATTTCGATTAAATGTATGCCAAAATTATTTTTATAAATTTAAAAACAATATTAATTTATTAAATTTGATTATGATTACAGTTTATTACAACATTTGATTAAAAGTTAAATCAGTGTAAAGTTTTGCAAATTAGTGAATAAAAATTAAATTATTTTACGTAACTATTTATAAAAAAAATATTAAAACAATTTATTAATCTTTGTAATTTATATTAATTTATAATATATTTATATTTTTAAAAGTTATTATGTGAAAAAATAAACTGTAAATTTTATACTAAAGATTTTTGCATAATTTTTAATTCAATAAACAAAAATATGTTTTAATTCATTAAATATATTTTAATATAAATTAATACAAATTAAATATATTAACATTTAAAAATATCTTACAAGGGCTCGTACCTCAGCATAAAATCATTAGCTAAATAATTATATTTTAAAATTTAAAGCATTTAAAAATAT
>JAQFXP010001834.1:0-17433 GCA_034693685.1 Belba bartosi
CCCTTAATATTTATCATAAAAATCACTTTTTCCTTCGTATAATACGCGTACAATCTCCCGATATTCAGGGTATTAAAAATAATTCAAAGTTTGGATTAAATGATTACTTGAGAACAGATTAATTAAATTGAATTAATAGTTTTTTCGATGTAATGATAAATAACTCGGGGAGTTTTCTTAGCATAAAACCAGGGATCGAGAAAGTCGGCCGATCCAAAAGGATCAGGGGAGGGATTTTTCTCAAAATATTGGCTAAAAACCTAGGGGGGGATCAGGGAGGGGATTTTTTCAAAAACGATCAAAAAACCTATATATTTATGATAAAATTTTACCTAATTTAACTGGATTTAAACTAAATTTAGTTGAATCAACTAGATTTAAACCGGATTTAAGCTAAATTTAGTTAAATTAACCGGATTTAAACCGGATTTAGCACAAATTTAGGGATAATTTTTTAATTTTGTGCAAAAATTCCAAAAAATTTGCCAGCCGCCGAAGGCGGCCGACAAAACATCGACGGGGGGATACCTTTTATCGGATTAAATGCTAGGGGAAGGGGTAAATCTAAATTCTCAAAATCAGGGAGATTTTTGCCTGATCCACCCCTTCTCAATCCCTGCATAAAACTGTTTACTAATTTTTTTTGTTTTAATTTTAAAAATAATTTTTATACATTATATGGCCAGTTTTTATATCGGCA
Organism: Belba bartosi; assembly: GCA_034693685.1. Classification (NCBI taxonomy): domain Eukaryota; kingdom Metazoa; phylum Arthropoda; class Arachnida; order Sarcoptiformes; family Damaeidae; genus Belba; species Belba bartosi. The sequence goes on from JAQFXP010001834.1 coordinate 701, forward strand.
AATAATCGAGTTAAATTTAGTAAATAATTAATTTAATAAATCTTTCTACCGAAATTTTATTGCATTTTTAAAAGTTCAAATTTTATTTCAATAATTGTTTGCAAAAAATTATATATTTATAACTTTTGTGAACTTTAGTAATATGATATTAAATGCAAACTATTTGTTAAAAAAAGTTTTGTATTTATCTGATTTTAATTTTAAACTTACTTGTGTCTATATTAATTTTGCTTAATGGTTAATTTAAAAATCTTTTTATTTAAATAATACATAAGAAATTAATATTAAATAATCGAATAAATATTTTTATTTGCAATCTTCCTAACTATTAAGTTTAGATTAATCTCATTTTCATTTAAATTCACTTAAACTAATTTTTATTGTTTTTATGTCAAATGAATTAAATTAAAACAATTTTAAGTTATACATTAAATTTAAAATATAATCTTAGAGTTTATTGTGTTTACTGTGTTTAGAGTTAATTGTAAATATTTTAATCATTAGTTTTTTCATGGTTGGCTTCTACTTATCCTTTTATCAATTTCTATTAATAATTATTTTAATCATTGATTTATAATAAATATAATTCACGAAAAGATGATTATTCTATCCCTATCACACCGTTTGGTGACATTCCAGGGCATGTTTTACATAACGACTGTCCAATCGATTGATACTTTAATTTTACCCAAAAAATACTTTCCACTCACTTTAATATGGAGTGTAAAGATAAACATTAAATCCAGAGATCGAGAAGGTCGACCGATTCAGGGGGGGATCAGGGGAAAGATTTTTCTCAAAGTTTTGTTCAAAAACCTAGGGGGAATCAGGGAGGGGATTTTTCCAAAAAACCGATATATTTATGATAAAATTTTGCCTAATTTAACTGGATTTAAACTAAATTTAGCTAAATTAACTGGATTTAAACCTAATTTAGCACCAATTTAGGGAAAATTTCCTAATTTTGTGCAAAAAACCCCAAAAATTTGCCGACCGCCTTCGGCGGCCGGCAAAACCTCGAGGGGGGTATCTTTTCTCGGACCAAATGCTAGGGGGGGATAAATCCAAATTTTTAAAATCAGAGGGGGGATTTTTGCATGATCCCCCCCTTATCGATCTCTGATTAAATCTATATTTAATTATTAATTATCATTATTAAGTAAATAAAAACTAATTATTATGTAATTAAAAATTTAATATTGATTACAATTTCAAATTTTCCAATTAGAAACATATTTGATTCAAAATAATGAAATTTATTTTTATTCAATTAATTTACTTAATTAAAAGTTTGAGTTTAAACTATGCAACGAATCTATGGCCAAACCACGACATCTCAACACTAAGACTTTTACAGATAATGCACAGACATGGAGACAGAGCACCAGAATATGTATTACCTAACGATCCGTTTAATGATCCAAAGTATTGGCCGTCCGGTTGGGAACAGTTGACGACTAAAGGCAAGTATCGAATGTATAAATTGGGAGAATTCATACGAAACGAATACAACGACTATTTGGGCGACAATTACTCTCCGCGAGAGGTCTACGCCAGGAGTTCGTCCGCCGAAAGATGTCTCGAAAGTGTGTTCTGTCTTCTATCGAGTGCTTATCCGCCCCGGAATCCCATTTGGAAGTGGAATAATGGAAAGGATGTACAGTTGGGTGAGGTTTGGCAACCGATTCCTATCGAGTCATTTATTCCCAACATTAATGATACGGTTTTGAATCTGGTATGTTTTTATTTATTATTTACATATAATATCAATAAGTACAAATAGAGTTAATATATTATAAAATTTTTACTATAATAATCTAGATGCAATTTGTTAAAAATAAATTATTTTGATTTACAGTCACCTTTTAATTAGTAATTTAATTCATTTATTAATCAGTATTTATTGCACAGAACTCTTCTCTCATTTGTTTATATAATTTATATTTATATTAATTATATATTTACATAAATCAATATAAAAATTAGCTTTTACTTAGGCAAGCCAAATAGAGCTTGTTAATATATCAATGTTATTAATAATAAATTTTTATATATTAAATATTTATATTAAAAAATTAAAATAATTTTTAACAGAGAAAGCATTGTCCAGTTGTTAAATATGAGCAAGCAAAAATATTTAAACGGGATTATTTGGTTAAATTTTATGAAAAATATAGAAAATTGTATGATCATGTTAGCAATGTTACTGGCTATACAATTAATAGCATAATATCTGCTTTTCATGTTTACGACACACTCCAGATTGAAATTAATAATAATTTATACTGGAACAATGTTTGGACTAATGATCAAGAGCATTTTATTGTTAATGAGTTATCTCATTCAGCAAAGACACTTTTTCGATACAATTGGGACAGTTGTGTAGTCCGGCGTCTGACTACTGGCGGTTTGGTTCGGGAATTAAATAATAATTTTCAAAAAGTTTTGAATAATACAAATAAGAAGAAAGTATACGTTTATTCAACTTATGGTTTAATGATTGCTAGTCTTATGCAGTCATTGAATATATACAATGGAATTATACCTCCATTTGGAGCGACACTATTGTTTGAATTGCATTCAAATAGGAATGCCGTTTCAAATACCAATTATTTCGTTAGAGTTTACTATCAAAACGAAACTGATGTCAATACTGGAGTTCCGTTTGCACTCAATTGGAAGAATTGTCAGAATCTGAATGACTGTCCAATCGATCAATACTTTAAATCCACTCAATATCTACTCTACGATGACTTCGACACAAAATGTAATAAAAAGCCAAAAAAATTACCCAAACTTTCATGTTATTTGTAATTAAAATTAAATTATATATTAAATTATTTGAATATATTTTATAAATTATAACTCTTAATAAAATTTAATTATTTGAGAAATTAATTAAAACAAATGTAAATAATTTTCAATTAATTATTTATTTTATTTTTATTTTGTTTTTAATATTCGTTACATTCCAGTTGTTATTTTATTATAAATGTAACTTGTTAAAAATAAATTTTACTTTTACTACTTTTACAAATATTTTTAATGTAAAATCATTAGATAAAAAATATTTAGAGGTATTCCAGTTTTTATTCACACAATCAAACTCACTCTGAGGACCTGTAAGAAATAATTTGAAATTAAACTTTTATCGATATATTGTTACTAGGTAAAAATGCCCCATATTTCCATCCTTCTCCCTTCCTTTTCCACTCTGCCTCCCTTTCCCTTTTTTCCATCTTCCTCTCAATTTAATTGAATAACTGTTTTAAAGTTCATATCCATAATCTATATCATCATGTATACATTTAATGACTTAAAGCTGGTCTACGATAATATCAATAAAATTTTGCAATTTTTGTATTTTTGGTTGTGATTGTTGAATGAACTTTGAAAACACTGCAGTCGTTAAAACGAGTCATTCAACCAAATCATTATTAATAAACTTTAATTTTAAAAACAAAATGAATAAAATGTGTATATTTCCAAATGTTTAAATTTAAAGCAAAATTTTTGCAGAGGTAAAAGCAGCAAGCAACTAGTTTTGTTAGATTAAAAACAACGTCAATATATTTAAGTATCTAAAGTTTCTTGCACAAACTTAAATTGTTTTTTAAAGTAGATTAACAATCTTTTAAATTGTTAATTTACTTCGTTTAAATAATTAAAAATTATTTTACAAAAAAAAATTATATAATAATAATCTAAATGCAATAAAATTAATTATTTTTTTAATAGTTTTGTTGCTTGGTTAATTAATTGAATATTAGCAAACGTTAAACACATTTTTATGAAAGAAAAGGTGTTTTTAATTAATTAATATCGTTATATAAAGTGGCTTGATTAATAAATTGCTAAAACCAGATTCTAAACAATTTTTAATATAATAAGTCAAATAAAGTCAAAATAAACTAATAATGAAAATAATTTTATTTCAAACATATTTACTAACTATAATTTCAACTATAAGCTGCGGCGACAATGTGTGGCCCGGCCACGACACCTCAACACTAAAGCTCTTACAGATAGTGCACAGACATGGAGACAGAGCACCAGAATATGTTTTAGCGAACGATCCTTATTATGACCCAAAGTATTGGCCGTATGGTTGGGAACAGTTGACTACTAAAGGCAAGTATCGAATGTACAAAATTGGAGAATTTATACGAAACGCATACTGTGACTACTTGGGCGACCAATACTCGCCGCGAGAAGTCTACGCCAGGAGTTCGTCGGTTGAAAGAGTTCTCGAAAGCTGTTCCTGTGTTCTAGCGGGTGCTTATCCGCCCCGGAATCCCATCTGGCAGTGGAATATGGGATCGGATGCAGAGTTGGGCAAATTCTGGCAACCGATAGGAATTCAGACAATTATTAATGCATCTGATGATATAGTTTTGCAACAGGTTAGTTTTTATTTAGTTGTAATATGTAATTTTTAACCATAATCAGCTAGTGCAGTTTAAACTATTTATAGCGTTTTTATATTTTACAATTATAAAAAAAATTCAGCTTAACAAAATAATATTGTCTAATGGCATATGACAATATTGTACCCATATCTGTTGATTAATTACCAGACATGTGCATTCGTAGCGATTCTGGTAGTTCTCTAGATTGCAGTACATGGCGAGTATAGCTACGTATTGTTTACGAAAACTTTATAAATAAATTTAGCAATTGTTAATGTTAAATATAGTAATGTCGAATTGGTTAAAATCAAATATGTTAATGTCGAAAATGTTAAAGTCGAATACGTTAAAGTTGAATATGTGAGTGTTAAATATATTGATGCTAAATATAATTTTATTTTTTGCATTCACCTTTGAGCGCACAGACCAAACTTATTATAACCTATATATTACTTAACATACGAAATTGACATGTATGATTTTAATCTATTCGACATTACTACATTTGTTATTAACTATTGATAAATTTATTTATAAAGTTTTCGTAAACAATACGTAGCTATACTCGCCATGTACTGCAATCTAGAGAGCTACCAGAATCGCTACGAATGCACATGTCTATTAATTACTTTTAACTCACACACTAACAAGATAAAATTTCTTCAAATATTGAATACAAGAAAAATATTGATAATTTAAAGTTAAAAACGTAACTTGCTTAAACAGGAAAGATCGTGCCCACTGGTTGACCGATTGCAAGCTAAGATATATAACAGACCTTATTTGAAAAAGTTTTGGAATGTGTTGAGCAAAACATACGCAGAGCAAAACATCGGCAAAATTGTTGGCTATGATATCAACACTTGGAATGCGGCGAACAAAGTGTTCGATACGCTTTCGATTGAAGCCAGTTTCGGTTACTATTGGAATAACGTTTGGACTAATGAGCAAGAGCTTGCTGTAATCAACCAATTGTACTATGGAACTTTAATCAAGTTTAGATACAATTGGGACAATTGTGTGGTAAGGCGTTTGATGACTGGCGGTTTGGTTCGGTTATTGAATGATAATATTAAAAGCGTAATAAATAATACAAATACTAATAAATTATACGTTTATGGAACACATGATACCGATATCGGAGCTCTTTTGGCCGGTTTGGATATATCAAATTATAGGCCAGTTCCTTTCGGTGCAACCGTCTTGCTCGAATTGCACGAGACTATAGATTCTGACTCGAAGTGCAATTATTTTGTAAAAGCATTTTATATAAACGAAACTGTAATCGATAGTGAACTACCGTTTGAGCTCACTTGGAGAGCCTGTGGGGACAAGAATTACTGTCCAATCGATCGATACTTTAGTTTCACTAAATATCTACTTTTCGACAATTTTGATGCCGAGTGTAATGCAAAGAAACCGCCGAAAATTACTTGTGTATTGTAATGTTAAATTCGGCTTGTAATTATTTGACTAATAAAATTTTTATTAAAAATTAGATTAGTTTTTAAATTTTATTCAAAATTATTTGCCAGTTAAAGCTATTAATGCACTAACAGTTTAAATAATTAAATTAAACTTGATGTTAATTTTTATAATAAAATTAATTTTAGAGCAAACAAATTTAGTTGGTCAAATTAATGTAATTAAAAAATTAATTGGTAGTGTTAATTAATTTTAAAATAATAATACTCTAGTTAACTTTCCAAAACAATTGAGAGATCAAACTGTGTCAAAAAGTTTAACTTGATTATTTTATATTTAAAAATTTTTATTTATGAAATAAAAACAAAATCATTTAGAATAAAGTAGCTAGTCACTATAAGGTAAAACAGATTAATTCACCTAAAACAAGCAAATACTGTTAAAATATTAGCAAAAGCAAAGCTAATAATATAATTGTATTCGACTGTAAAAAGTAATACCATTTGATAAATAATTACTAAATAAAAATAAAAACATTTTTAAAACCAAAATTGAAATTAGTGTTAACCTGGAGTAGTTTTTTTTAAATAGATTTTATTGTAAATTAGTTATTCAAAATGTAATTTTTTTAAAAATTTAATTTAATTTGTAGTTTATATGCATTTATTTACTTTTAATTTAAATAACATTCAGATTAATCAAATATTTTAATGAAATTAAAATGAAATACAGAATTAAATAATTGTATTATTATTATTGATATGTTTTACACAAAATTGTTATTAAAAACAATTAAGTTTGTATTAAATAAATATTTGATAATAATTACATTTAAATTGAATTAAGAGTTCATTCGATGTAATGATAAGTAAATGTTTTGATGAGAGACTTGAATGGGGTTTGAGTTGAAGTCAAACTATTCACTGGTTTTGACATTTCGGCTATAATTTCACGCATTAATCGCTTCGATAATTGGATCCAATCTTCTGATGCTTTAATCATAATCTGATCGATATTTTTAGCCATAAATTCAATTGTCTTTCGCTTTAAGTCTTCGTTTGAGTATTTGTCGAAAGTTTTCAATACTTTTATCGCATTTTTCGGATTAATTCCGAAATAAATCAGATTTTCGTACAATTTCTTCAGTTCTAAGACTTCGTATTTAACGGCACAATAAAGGAGTTCTTCAGTCAATACTTCCAATTGATCCGAAAGTCCAAAATACAAGAATCGGAGAAACTGTTCCATAACTAATGGTTTGATGTCTTTGACGACCACTTCATTGGTTTGACTTTCAATCATATCATTCGAAAGCATAGCTCTGAAGACATTCGAACGACTACTCAGTAATAGCTTCGAAACATAAAACTCTTTTTGACCGCAAATTATCGTCAAATCCGACAATTCTTTGATATTAAAACTGAATTTAATTGAATTCAAACAATTCAGTTCCGATTCATAGCATTTATTGAACGTTTTATAGAGAGTTATATCGAAACCGATAGTCAACTGATTGTTAGGCAATAACTGAACCGTTTTTGCCATCAATTCCTGTCTTGAAATAACATCTCTATAACCCCAACCATTATTAGGACTTGTTTTAAGTGTAAAACACAGTTTTGATGATTTTCTACAATAATTGCGATTAAAATCCGAATCAATAATAAATAACTCAAACTCTGATTCAACGCTCTCTTCATTGCTATCAATCAAATGCAAAAACAGACCAATATTTTCGACATTATCTTTGATACACTTCGGATAGTAATCAATACACCATTTGTCAGAACCAATCACAAAGTCATCGCTTTTTATCTTTTCCTTAATTTCACTCAAATTATTGATTTTGAAAATTACTTTCGATTTATGAATTACTTGTTTAGACATATCGTAGCCGTAATTGAATTGAATTAAATTGCAATTAAATCTAATTTTTATTTAATTTTGAATTCAAATAAACGCTTTATTCGAATTGTAAACAAAAACATGTGGTTTAGATAAAATAGCTTTTGTTACATAAAGTATGTTTCACTACAAAAAGTACCCTATCGTCAGACCATTTATAAGATTTTTTTTAATAAATCAATTTTGTATAATATTTTACAAACAATTAAATGTTAATACATTCTACAAAATAAAAATATAGTTAATTAAACATTTAATAACTAGCTTATTTTGTATATTTTATTGTAGATCGAAAATTTAATTTTAAATATAACAACATATTTATATAACTATTAATTATAGATTTAAAATTAATCAAGTTAAAAATTATATATTTAAAATTAGCAAAATACATATATAATTCATATCTTTTAAATAATCCAACAATAGCGTAACTACCCTTGTTAAATAGACAATTTTTGTCTAAACTGATCTAATAATACTGTTTTAAAAATAATAACAAAAATAAATAAAAACATTTGATTAAACCGTAATTCCATGTAAAGTGTAGAAAATAGTTGACAATATTGTCAATAATTTTGTGTCAATTCTCAAGCAATGAGCGAAAGATATTCGCAAAATATGTTCAACAAATCCGAAACTTTTGTAGACCAGGGATCGAAAAGGGGGGATCAGGAAAAAAATTCCCCCTGATTTTGAAACTTTGAATTTATTCCCTCCCTCCCTAGAATTTGATCTGCAAAAAAGTACCCCCTCGACTTAGGGTTTAAGCATTTTTGAAAAAATCCCTTTCCTGACCCCCCCCCCTTGTATTTTGGCCAAAATTTTGAGAAAAATCCCTCCCTTGATCCACCTAGATCGGCCAACCTTCTCGATCCCTGTTGTAGACCAATGTCTGAAATGAGTCAAACAATTCGATGACCGAAACTTTGATTTACAGTTAAATCGAATCAAAGTATTTATTATTTTATTTATTAATTATTTCTCAAAAATCTATTCCTAAACACTGTTAAGACACATGATTTGCATACATTTACCTGTATTTGAAATACTTTTATTAACTTTTAGTTTATTATTAATATTTATTTTAAACTCAAATTAAAATTAATTAATAACTTAATTATTATTCAAATAACTTTGTATTTAACAAATAAAACAATTTCTAAATTAAACACAAATTTGAAAACACAGGAAAAATATTTTAAATAAAAAAATATTATTTTTGAGATTAAGTTTACAAAAAAATATTTTTCTAATATAAACTGCTTTGTAATACAAAACCAGAGTTTTTAATACAAAACAATTGAAAAGTTTGAATATTTTCGGTGTAATTGAAAAACCAAACACTTTTTCATAACTAAAATTTAAAAATTAAAATTTTATAATAATTTTCTTGAATAAAATAACTAGCTTAAACAAGTATATTTTTATTTCAAGAAAAATCTAATTGTTTGATCTAGTTATTGTATTTAAGAAAACTAGTATGTTTTAACTTTTAAATAATTGTTTTGATATTAAGTATTTTTATTAAATATAATATATATTAAATTTTAAGCTCTTGCTTAATTTTAAAAAATAATAAAGCACAAATATTTAAAATACAAAATAAAACCTGTTTAAATTTATTGAAAAAGTAAACAAAAATATTTCAACAAGATTATTTAAAAACGATTATTGATAAATACAGTTATATATACATGACTGAATACATGAACAAGTTAGTTTGTTTAAATATTAACAATATATTAAATGTGGGTTTGGTTTTCGATACTTATAATTGAAGTGCCGTTTGAAACAGCGTTTAGAAGAGCTCTATATTTTGATTAAGTTATGATTCAGAACTACAGTAGAATCATAACTAATGAATTAGTAAATTATTTTTTAAACCAAAATTAATATTAGTATTAACCTGGAATAGGTTTTTTATAGATTTTATTGTAAATTAGTTATTTAAAATGTAATTTTTTAAAATTTTAATTTGTTTTTATATGCATTTATTTACTTTTAATTTAAATAACATTAAGATTAATGAAATATTTTAATGAAATTGAAATGAAATACAGAATTAAATAATTGTGTTATTATTATTGATATGTTTTACACAAAATAGTTATTAAAAATAATTTTGAGTTCGCTTTTAATTGGTATTTGAGAACAAAATTGCATTTAAATTGAATTAAGAGTTCATTCGATGTAATGATAACTAAATGTTTTGATGAGAGACTTGAATGGCGTTTGAGTTGAAGTCAAACTATTCACTGGTTTTGACATTTCGGCTATAATTTCACGCATTAATCGCTTCGATAATTGGATCCAATCTTCTGATGCTTTAATCATAATCTGATCGATATTTTTAGCCATAAATTCAATTGTCTTTCGCTTTAAGTCTTCGTTTGAGTATTTGTCGAAAGTTTTCAATACTTTTATCGCATTTTTCGGATTAATTCCGAAATAAATCAGATTTTCGCACAATTTCTTCAGTTCTAAGACTTCGTACTTAACGGCACAATAAAGGAGTTCTTCAGTCAATACTTCCAATTGATCCGAAAGTCCGAAATACAAGAATCGGAGAAACTGTTCCATAAGTAATGGTTTGATGTCTTTGACGACCACTTTATTCGTTTGACTTTCAATCATATCATTCGAAAACATAGCTCTGAAGACATCCGAACGTAAACTCATTAATAGCTTCGAAACAAAAAACTCTTTTTGTCCGCAAATGATCGTCAAATCCGACAATTCTTTGACATTAAAACTGCATTTAATTGAATTCAAATAATTGAGTTCTGATTCATGGAATTCATCGATCGGTTTATATGTCGTTATATCGAAACCAATCGACAACTGATTGTTAGGCAATAACTGATGCCTTTTGGACATTAATTCCTGTCTCAATATATGATCAATAAAACCCCAACTATTCTCATTATCTATTGGTTTAAAACAACGTTTTACTGATTTCCCCCAATAATTGGGATTAAAGTCCGAATCAATAATAAATGACTCAAACATTGCTTCAACGCTCTCTTCATTGCTATCAATCAAATGCAAAAACATATCAATATATTCCAATTTATTGTGAATTTCCTTCGGATAGCAATCAATACACCATTTGTCGGATCCAATCACAAAGTCATCACTTTTTATCATTTCCTTAACTTCACTGAAATTATTGATTTTGAAAATGACTTTCTTTTTATGAATCACTTGTTTAGACATATTATAGCCGTAATTAAATTGAATTAAATTTCGATTAAATCTAATATTTACTTAATTTTGAATTCAAATAAACGCTTTATTCGAATTATAAACAAAAACATGTGTTTACAGTCGACGCACAATCATTGCGCGCATAATCATTGAGTCTGGCATTTGAGAGCAATTCACATCCATATGTACGTAAATATAATGAATTTTAAAGCCCTAACAAGTTCTTATTTACTTTTAGGCTTTATAAACTGATTATTTTAATATAAGTATAACAATTTAATTGTTTTAATCATTCAAAGTTTGAGAAAGAGATTAACGTGAGAGAGCTCACTGGTATCTTTGGTCATATGACTTTTCTCCATTGGTATTTAAAGTCATATGACATGTTTTATGCGTACCTTTTCTCCACTAATTTAGAGAACGACTGTATATATTGTATATGAAATTGTCTATAATAAGGGAAGTTTGGAAACACAGAGCTTATTTATAATCTCTCGCTGAAAGTTACCTGGTTTTAATATTTTTAATTGTTTAATTATTATTTGCAAATCACTAAATTAAATAATAAATTATTAACTAAACAAAAAAATTAAAAATATATAATAAGTAAATAAATATTTAAAAATATTAGGAAAGAAATTATTTTAAGCAAAGTGCTTTATTATTTTATACTTTTATTTATTTATTAAAAACTAATTATTCTTTAATTATATTTTTAAGTACCTGAGTCATCGATCATAAAGCTTTTCTAATTTTTTTTTATGTTTAAATGCAATTTTAATTTTTAACATATATTAAATTAAATAAAGCACAATTTAAAATTATAAGTTAAAATAAATATTTATTAAACTTCAATTGTCAAATATTATAGTAAAATAATAAGTCTACAAAATTTTCTGTACAATTTTTTGTCATTTACCCAGTTTCATTTTCAAAATTAAATTTTTGAATTTTACAATTAATAAAATTATGTTGTTTGATATCTGCAATGATGCGTTTCGTAACATTTTGTAAACTTTCTTATCTTTTCTACTAAAAATGGAATTTTGTAAAAATTTTACATTATGTATTGTTGCATTTAGTGCTTGTTAGATTATAATTGTTAAAAAACATAAGAATTTTGTTGTTATTGAAAAGTTCCATTAGTGGTAGTCTTCTTTGTTAATTTTTTAAAAACGCTTTTTTATTTTTTATTTATTTATTTTGTTTGCAATGAGTTTTTGTATGAATTTATAATCTCAATGATTGTCAAGGTGGCTAATCGTTCAGTTTTGGTCTGGATTGTTCAGGTTGAGAATTTACAAATTAGTAAACATTTAGAAATACCTAAATATCTGATTGCATTTTAAGCATAAAAATAAAATTATTTGTTTGTCCGGGGCAAAATATTTTTTAAATTGGCCATCTTGATGATTATGTGCGAAATGATTGTGCGCCGAGTTTAATGAAAATTTTTAATTAAAACTAAACTAAAAAAAATATTTAGTACTTATGAGATTAAGTTTTATATAATATTTTTCATTATATAAACTGTTTTGCAATACAAAGCCAGAGTTTTTAATACTAAACAATTGAAAAGTTTAAATATTTTTGGTTTAATTGAAAAACAAAACACTTTTTCATAACTTTTGAAGACTGATTGACACAACATATGAAAAAGTATTTCCTGTTATGACATATAAAGCCATTACTGAAACGTATAGTAAATATCGGAATATATTAATCATTGAGAATATGATAGCTCTGAGAGTATTAGCGATCCTTTCGTTGTATTCATATATTTTCATATTTGCGAAGAAAAGGCATAGAAAGGGAAGGAAAGGAAAAGTGAGATAAGAGTTGAGTAGATATTAGACCGATATTTGAGCCGCGATTTGCATCAGTAGAGCATTCGATGCCTTTCAGCCAAAATATGCATTAAATGCAATCAATGACTGATTCAGATCTCAACGTAACTAAAGATTAATTATGTGTTGAATATAGAGTCTGAAAAATATTATTCTATTTTAACAAAAATATTAATTTAAATAATTTTAGAAAAAAAAACTTATAATATATTTAAAACTTGTTATTGTTCTTACATTTTCAAAAACAATTGTATCAAGCTAATTAAAAATTCATAAACTTGAGCATATTAAAAAACAAAGTTTATCTAGCAAAATTAAAAAAATACATATTTATAAAAAGTTAATAAAAAAACAAAAATATGTAATAAAAGACGAAAACTATACAAATATATTCCGAATCTAAAAAAACTCTATTACTATATATATAAGAGTAATACACATGTCTTACAACAACAACAACAAAGAATAAAAAGAATATTCATATTAAAAAAATCGTAATGACAACAGTTTTTCTAAACCAGTGTTGTATTACAGTCGGGGGTAATGTTTGACATAAATTGCATTCACAAGTCGTTAAACATTCAAATACTAACCGTCAGAATAGCAAATACATAGCGAATTGCAAAAAGAAAAGGCTTTCATTTGCATCAAAATGAATGCAATAAATCTGAAAACACATTAAGAAAAAAATATTTTCGCAAATATTAAAATGATATATAAATTGAAATAAATTGTTAAAACTGTGATTCATATGAATAGCAAAAGTCTATTTAGAAAATTATATAACTGTTATGAAGAGAAAAACTTCGCCTTTTCTTCTCACTTATCACTAAAAATAATGATAATATTTTTTATTATTAGTTATATTAACTTTAATAGTATAATATTTATAATAATAATCATCATGCAAACATGTTTTTTAACTAATCTGGTTTAAATTTCGAAATTATACATATAAAATAAGTTTTTAATTTAGATAGTTGTTTTGTTGCGTGTTTATTTGTTTGTCATTTATTTATCTATTTAATTTTTAAAAATTAAATTTGTTTGGAATTTTCATAATTTAGTTTAGTTTTAATCTAGTAAATTTTATGTCTTGTTTTTTGTTTTAGCAAATATTTGACAACTAAATGATAGAAAATTCGAATTTGTGTGTTATGAGCTAGCTTATAGATGGCAATATGCTCGGTAAAGTTATTTGGCATATTTTTTACATAGTCTATCTGGATTTTATTACTATTGTTAACATTATACGCAGTATTTTAATAAGTTTAACATGATAATTTAAAAATAAATAATTAATAAAATTATTTAAAAAATTAAAATATAATTTTTAAAAATAAATAAAAAAGCAGATAAAATATTATTTTTAAAAATTAAAAATTTTAATTAAATCTAATTTTTACATAACATATTAAATTAAAAACAATATTTAGAACATTATATTATATTAATAATTGTTAGATATAATAAAAACCAAACTTACTTTCCTATATTAATACATTGAATGAGTCATACTGTATGTTACAATGTAGAAACTGTTTTAATATAAACTGGGTAACATTTGGCATAATATGAATATATTGTTTATCAATACTGTATATTCTATTGTTTGTAATTTGAATAAATGGATAAAATTGATAGAATAAAGAGTAGAGATATCTATTGAAAACTTTATTATATCAATAGAATTGAAACTACAGTTTGCTATCACTTATAGATGACTTGCATTTGAATGGAAAACAATGTTTTTCTTCTCAATTGATTCATTCATTTATTTATATATATTTGCGAAAACGTATAAAACGAAACATAACTCACAATTTGGAGCATATCTTACGTTCAGAATATTTAGGATATTATTGGGCTTTAGATTAGAGATAACTTTCCTCTTATTATATCGATTCGATTGACTCAACAATTGAATGCTTTTTTCGGTTCGCAAAGCAATGAATAAAAGCGAAAATAAATGTTTTATTTGTTTTGAAATACTCTACAAATGAATAGATTTATGTATTTATAGAACTTTTTCAGTGAATTCATGCGAAAACAAACAGATTGAGAAACAAAATATATACAATTATAAGAAAATAAAAACAATTAAATATTTATTACTGCATCGGAAATGCGTTTTGTGGCAAACCAGGAGTCTGGAGGTCAGGGATTGTTGATTTGTTTACACAATAATCATAATTCAAATTAATATTTAGTGATAATTCACATATAAGTTGAAAAAAATTTATATTAAGTAAAATATTTATTTAGTTAATTATATATTAAAAGTACAGTATATTAATTATTTTGTCATAAATTTTGCCAATTTTGACTAAATATACAGTAATATCAAAAACAGCAAGCAAATTTGCTAGTTATTCTATTGAAACGAGTAATTGGCTAGTAAATTTACTTTAAAAATAGATTCTGTAAAAAAGCTAAATTTGTTATTTTTATATAAATGTTTAAAAAGCACTGTTTTTGACATTAATATACTCTCGTATTAGTTGTCATAAAAATATGTTTTTTGTGTTTGACATTCAAATTGATTTATTTTTAATATAAATATATTAAACTCCAAATGAATATATTTTAAAAATTTTACCAAAAAATATTACAAAATAGACTCAAAATACAACAAGATCAAATTTAAAAATTATACCAAATATGAAAATTATTATTATATTGAATTATTAATAAATAAAATAATAAAAATTAAGAAAAAAGTTACAAAACATATATTTAGCCATATTTTAAGTTTTTTAATGAATTAATTTTATAAATAAAAATGTTTTTTTTTGTTTAAAAATACTTTTTCTAATTAGTGTAAAATGAATACAAAATAATCTATGTGATTTTTTCTTATACTATTGAGAGTAATGTGTATTTAACTATAGGTTTATATATGTTTCCACACTATATGTGTTTCTAAGGCTTATGTTAATTATTGTCGAAATACAACTAAATATATAATTATTGCAATTCTGTCCGGAATTTAGTGATTAATTATAATTATAGCCATCGATACAGACATTACTGTATATTAGATACGAATTCTAATTACCGTTAACGGCAATGCATTTTATGCATAAATTTTTATGCAAATTGTAACACAAATATGCTCTTCTATATCTAAACAAGTTTAATTTTTGAATGCAATTTCAACAAAAAAAAAACAAAATTTATAAATTCATACAAAAAAAAAATCTAATTAAACTCAAAATTAGAATTTTTAATTCAAATGAAAAATTCAAATAAATTATTTAAAAAAATAGCAAAAAAAGAGGAGAAAAACAAAGAGAGAAAAAATAATTTAAATTTAGACAAAGTTTTGACTTTTTTTTTCTCTCCGAAAAAGCATTTCATTAATTATTAATCCAATTGTGAAGTGCTTTCGGAAAAACAGTGTTATTCAGCGAAACAGAAAAAATACATTTTGTGGTAACCATTGAATTGTGTTTTTACGTATTTTTTATGCTTTTAGACATAAATAATAGATAATTAAAAGAGAGAACCAATGCATTAGTCCATAGAATAAGTGTATGTTTTTTTCGGTACAAATAAATTCATTGAAAACTATTTGAGCGAAAAATTCCGTTAAAAGCTCTGAAAGGCTTCAAAAACAGTTACAAAAATTTTCTGTCGACTAATTGGTAGCAAAAAAAAATATTATTACAGTTTATACTCGTTATAGTAAACCGCTTATCATTAAAAATAATTACTTTGAATACTCTATTTGTTCGAGTAATCACAATATAACTAATGTATTGACAGAATTCTTGTGTATAGTTTGTAGTTTGAAATGAATGTGTGTTTGAGAGTAGAGTAGAGTTCGTCAACAAAACCGAAAAACTGTTTTAACGGAATATACAGGGTGTCCACCCTATTTCTCCAATATGTTTTAATTAATTTTAATTTTTTTCAAATTACAATTAATGCTTTA